>JAQSVV010000179.1:0-114387 GCA_036375495.1 Agrotis segetum | reverse complement strand
AATAATTGAACATTTCAGAAGTTGCTTTAGATAGATCTTTGATTTGCATCTGGCTGTTCCTGAATTATGTATTTTTGCTATTTTAGGATCTCTTCCAAGCATGAGAAGAGTGAGAGAATAGAAGTGTAAAATTAGTAGAAGAGGGAAGGTTTAATACACTTTTGCCATGACTATACATCCTGCAGTTCTGGAAAGGATTATAAATTTCAAGCAGTTTGGCTCAGCTCCGTCAAAAAAAAGCCACAAAAAAAATAAGAGATGAAATCAGCCCATTTCTCTACCAATTGACTCAAATCTCCAATCGTAAGGTGCTAATCTCACCGATGCCATCAACCTAAACACCAACATATTCAGTAAGTTCTCGCTAAACTGATAATTTCTAGGAAGCCTCTATCTCGCAATAGGATATTAACAAGTTGGCCATAACTCGTTGCTCGAATCTTGATAATGTTTGTGTAATCGCTCTCAGCTTTGGAAATGGAAAACAGTTTCAAATTTAGATGGATATTTTGAAAATCGTGTTGGAATTCTTCAAATTGGAAAGCTTTGCGTGGAATTGATTAAATCTGGATATATAGGTAGTACAGAAATTTATTCCAGACAGAAAACAGCCATCTAAACAAATTCGAAATCCATAAATTTAAATACTACAACTTTAGGCAAAGTTTTACTAAATATTATAATTTAAAAAAATGATTACTCTATTTGTTGTGTTCTGGATAAATTGTGTTACAAGATAGATGAGGCAATGAAAATGGTTATAGGCTACATAAGAAAGGGAATGAATAAAACCACAGACAAAAGGTTGTGTCTAAGCTATACACCACTGAAGAATCTAAACTGTGTACTAACCTAAATTCTAAAAGAAATATTTTGGCATAAACTTAGACCCAAGTCCTGTTAACGACGACATTTTGAATTTTAAAACATTACACGTCCGACCAAAAAAACGTAGTCGCGACAATCGTGTCGAAAGTCGCAATTAAGAGCAGTGCAGGAGATGTACCGTGGAGCATAAACAAACAAGCCGTTGTCAATTGGGCGCGGCGAACGCCAGTGGAGGCCACACAGCTTCTACGGGGAATCATGTGCTCCGGTGAAATGTTATTAAAAATAATCGGTGGCTTATTTTTTTGGGCCGAAAGTGTACATTAATTTCGATAGTAATTCATCGTGTGCTGAATTATTGCAAGGTGTATTATTGTTGACAAAGTTCTGTAATTTTGGCTTCCACCTGTTGGAGGCGAATATCAAAAACACGCCATAGGAATTACTTTGTAAGGTATAATCCTTTCTTTCAGTAGGTACGTCGCCTATTTCTGAAGATTGGCCATTAACTCTCAATTTTAGGAGAAGCATTTGCTGAGTGAAATATCCTAGCATCAAAATTCGATTGACTGTTACGTCACGTATCACGGGTTCGAATCCGCACGGAACAAATATTTGTATGATCTACAAGTATTGGTTCTATAATATGTTTAAATGTTAGTAATAATTAAATAATATCTTAAAAGGAGAAGTCTAGCTAGGGGCGATGTCATACAAAAAAGTTGAGTTAAAATATTCTACCCGAACAAACATACATAGGTGCAAGTTAAGTTAAAGCTTTTAAAAAATAAAAAATACTTCAGCTATCAGTTTCTTTCAGCTAAACGCTTCAGCAATACCCAAACAACTGTAACTAAAAAAGGGTTTGAAAAGCAACCCTAGAAATAGAAATATTTTTCTTACCCTCCAATAATTCAAAAAAGTATATTTTCGTTGACGTGTGCAATGAACTAATAAGACAAAAAGCGGCTGCGGTAATGTCTTCAGTGAATTAGTTCCGCATAGTTAGTTCGCGCGGCAATCAACCGCGCCCGGCGCCTGCGCAGGCTACTGAAAACCACGCTTTATGGAGCCACTAAGGCAAAAATATATATATATTTACAATATTTGGAATAGTAACACAAACACAAACTAACTTAATGAAAATGCTGCAATTTCCAACATTTATATTTCCACGCTTTCTGATCTCAAAGAGCTACGTAATCAAAATTTGTATGAATCCTCTATGACGCTAAAGTCCACGTATCATTTCGTAGGGCTATGCTTTGACTGAGTCAACGCAATTTAGCTTACTCATTTTTAAGCTAAATTTAAATGATGAATTGATTAAATTCTTAAAAAATTGAGAAAAAAGAGTATTTACTTTTTCACTTTTGAAATTGTTGATCCGAGTTACAAAACGTAATTTCAATCAACATTCATCCACATTCTTTCAAAAATGACCCAGGTATCCATCACTTTTTACTTACTATTAACTCAACAGTCTTAACGCAAGAGTAAGTCATTAGAAAATACCTGCCTTTTTGTTCGAATTCCACTTTATAACTCGGATTCACGTACATGGTGCACTAAACGTTCTCAGCTAACTAAACGCCTTTTAAGTATTCCTTGTAAAGGACAGAGTGAGTTCCAGTACTTTATATGCGCGTGTGGCAATGAATCAAATAGGGCGACTGCCTCTAATCAAGTGGCGCCTCAACTATTTAACACGACCAAACGCCTGCCGGATCACGCAACTAATTTAATTAAGAAAAATAACTACCGCAACGTTACACTAAAACAATTACTGCTATTTATGCAATTTCTCCTTTTATAGCTAACAATCAACATGCACTTTACCTGAACGCAATTCAAGTGAAATAGAAACTCCAGAATTAAAATAAGTAAATTTCATAATTAAGGATGTGTTGCAAGACATGTCGATAAAACACGGTCGTGTTTGATATGTGCACGTGATTAAAATAAATACTCCGGGCAGTAGTCGGGAGTGCGCCGACAGCTGCTACTCCGGGGGATAATTGAAACGACGATTTATACACCCGCCAAATTTATCGACATCCACGATTTATAGTGTGAGCGAGGCCTTATGCATCGGTTATTATTGTAACGTTTCATTTTTGCCATGCTCTCGATCATTTCACGTATAACGCGATTCAAATAAAGATAAATTCGTAAAGTGTACGGTTTCTCAATAACCTTATGTAATTAAACAACGCAATTAAAATGTCACTTAGTAATTATCATCTGAACAAGACAATCAGTGAAATGCAATTATTGTAGTAGATCATTTGCTGTTGATATCTGGAGAAATTAAATCGGTTCTTTACAAAAGTATCATTATGATTTATCCTTATCTTATAGAGTACCTACTAGTGCCTATATTTTGTGGCATGGATTTAACAAATTATTATTAAGTCAATTATCAGGTATCGATAAAAATATCGACATTTCCAATTTAGTGAGTTGATAATGAAGTTATGTTTGTCGTTTTATTAACACTTTAGATAAGGATTAAGAAACGTCTGACAGTTGTGCAAGACGCTAAGTATCGCATTGAATTGTCACGAATGAATTGTATCTCTCAAATGAGAATGTTGTCATTTTGATATAGTAATTGCATTTAACAATAGTAAGCAGTTCTATTCGATTAAGGCATAGACGTAACGGTACTCTTTCATAAAACGATATTTGCAATGAAGATAGTATATGTGGCAGGAGCACCAACTTCACATCGCAAAAACAATTATGGAAACCAATAAATTTAAATGTTTCGCGCCTGTGGCAGTGAACCCGGTCCAATTAGAGTCTGGCGGCGTCCGCACTAAATCTCACGATGCTACCACGCTACACTAATTCATACGAGCCCGCAGCCCGCCAACGAGACCTCGTAACTGTCCACGTCGACACAAACTTACAGCTTCTCGATTATCGATAACTTCTGCTTCCCAACACTAATGTTGCGTACAGCTGAATAAGTTGCTATTGAACACGGAAGTTTTGAGTACGGTTATTTTGAAGTTATTTTTTACTATTAATTATAATTATTATAAGTTATAAATTCTTTCAATAGTGTTTGTTATAATCTAAAAATTAAACCTGCCAGTCCTCTGTTTACAACTTAACAATACTTAATGCTCCACATTTTATACAGCCGTATAAAAAACCGTCATATAACTAAAGAACAAAAACCACTATCTTATATCATGTAATAGTCATTTGTCTTTCGTTCGGTCAGCAGTAAAAGCCGCTCGGTCGGCGCGTGCGCACGGCACCTGCTCCTAAACCCCCACTAATTATTCCACCACTTATTATATGATTACGAGACTTTTTTGGTGCTTTCAATCAAATTACACCTTGGCTTGGCCACTTTGTACGAGTGAGATGTCATAAAAGTTTTTTTTTAAGTCCAATTATGTTACGACGGTTGCGTGCCGGTGTAAAACGAAGTATTATCAATTATTATTATTTTTAAAGTATTTGGGGTCAAGTAAAATACGTGTTCCTCTATGGACTTAATACGTTCAAATATTTTTGGAAAAACATTTCGTCATCAAAGAAGAGTAAAAGTAATCCCAAACAAAAGACTAAAGTGAGCAAGTACTTAAGGATTAAGATAACGTATTCTCAAATACAGAATACTGACAAAAGCGTTTCTTTGTATTTACATAAGGAACAATAGAAACAGATTAACACAACGTTTGTCACAAACAGTAGCACCCGAGACACGGGAGCAAATCCCGGATTTACAAAACGACCAAAAAAAACGAAGACATTGCGCTAATTTCAATTTCAACTGTCACAGAGATTACCTACATGATAACGAAAGTCTAAATATGAATTCGTGTAATGCCCGCACAGTTTTGCACTCAAGCGCATCGATGGTGTGATAGGAGGACATAAATAAATAATTAGACGGAGGAGAGGAAGTCAGGGGCGCGGCGGACGGGGGAGGGGGAGGCAGGGGGGCAGGGTACGATAGTTTTGAGATAGTATCTCCCGCAACCGCGCTTTGTGTCAAACGTCAGATGTTTATCAGGAAGATGTTTACAGATGTACTGGAGGGGTAACGGCCCGAACATCTCATGGAAGCAATCAACCGTACAACACTAATGCGCTCGATAGACTGTCCGTTAATTATGTGCTTTGTTTTACGTATAGCTGTCATAAACCATAAGTTTTTTAGGGAACTTTAGAAATTATCACCTTTAAAAATAAAATTCTAATGTAAAGCGACGTGCGGATTATTTCTGTGCTCGTAGATCACGCTAGATGGCGCTGATAGTGTGGCGCAGCGCCAGATCTGCGATCATCTCATTCCCGGCGTTTCATCGCCTAATTACAAGACGTTCACGTTACTAACCTTACTTATCAGAGTATCCATCTTTCCTCTAATAGTTTTTCTATTTTTATGCTGTTTAGCAAGTTGGTTGTTTTGTTAAAATTCATTTAGGTCGCTCTGATTGCCATCTAACATTAAGAATGACGGCCTTCTGACATTTTAATGTTATTTATGTTTTTCAAAATTAAATACTTGATTCGAAAATCAAGTCAAGGATTTGTTCAATATTTTTGACTATAATTTTTTCTTACAATTATTAATTATTGTTAACGATACAAATTAATCTGACCTAATTCAAATTCATATATGGATAGATCAGTATATTATAAATACCAATGTTAAAAAAATAGAATGCATATTCAAGTCGGAAAATAAAGCTGTCACTGGTCTAATAATAAAAAAAAAAATCAACAACTGTAATCGATACAGGATCAAATAAAAAGTGCCGTAGTAGAATAGTACTCGAAAATATCGATAGTTACAAATATCGCGACAAAAGCTTTGGTACAATGAGTATTGCGAAACTCTCGGTGCAAGCCCAAGTAATTGTTTTGTAGAAGGACACACCAAGTTATCGCGCGAACGATCAACGAGTGACGTGCAGCTGCTACGAGTATTTCGGTTCCTTTTTTAAATAAGTATGGAACTAGTGGAAATGGAAATTGGTTTGACCGTTACGTTGGTACTAGGGATTTTTTTTTTTCGTGGGGAATTGAAGATGGCCAGCATTATTGCACAGTTTGTAAAAATTCGATAGTTGTCGATGGTTTTACATTTTTTTTTTTAAGAAGGCAGACTTTTTAACTAGTAGTAAATGGCATTCATTTGAGATGTATATAGACTGGGGCAATATTTATATTGTGTATTTAAATTAGGAACAAGTAAATGAACAAGGGTATATGCTCCCCAATTACAATATCTTAGATTTTCTAGATTTAAATTAAGCAGCACCAAAATTAAATTAAATTAAAACCCTGAGAACAGGCGGTTAGTTTCCAAAACATATTCGTTTATTATGTACTTAAAATAGAATTTAATTGCTTTTGCGCAGTTTCGTGAATAATTCTCACATTTTCACAAAATTTATATCCAAGACAGTAAATCAGCTGGTCCCCGCTCACTAAACAAAATGGGAGCTTAAGGCTCATGAATAAAAACATCCTATTTAGCGCTACGCTCACCATGTACTCAAGTTTACCGAAACAACTGACCACAAGCCTGATATGCGATACGTTACCCTAAACATATCAGTCGCAAGAATCAAAATTGCTTATAAACATTATCGGACATAGCGCTTTTCGGCAATGTAAGGTAGTTCTACGCAAACGCATTTCCGGTCGAACGCTGCCGGGAAAAAGCCATTTAAAACAAAAAAAGAAAAAAAAATAGTAACGCGCCGCGCGCCGCTCGGACACTTCCGGTGGGCGCCATTTTTTCTGTATTGCCAACAGATAAAATCTTTCCGGCCTACTGCGCGAACGCCCGCTTTTATTCCTTTTATTTTATGTGATCACTTTTTGGCAAAATTATACACATTTGTTGAAAAGCAACATTTTGTTTTATTGAAAAAACAAACGAGTCGGTGTTATTGATTTCTATTTGGCACGTCTAAAGGAAAAACAATTAACTATTCAAACATCTATGTTACAAAGTATTTTTAAATTCTATGGAGCTACGTGGGATTACAAAATGTCTTATGATCATCTTTGGAAACAGTGTTACGAATAACTTAAGGGTATCTATACAATAAATACAATTGAAATAATAAGACAGCAATTTGGTGGTACTTGCATTAGAAAATTAATCAAAATAAAACCACCAAAAAAGCCTTTGACAAGTTAAAAACAGTAAGCATAATGAACTAACATTGAAAATGTTAACTGGTACAATGAACATCACAATTAGTGTAGCGAATAGCATTTGCATCGCCACAAAATTCAACGGTCGAACTTATGTAAATGGGATAGCAGTTCGATGTTGAATATTCAAATTGATGTCATTATAACATTCGGCCAAACGCGTCGGCCGTTTGGCCGACAGCCAGCCGCACCGACGAATATGTAATGTAACGTAATGAGTAAATTAAACGTACCTCGTTTTTTTATCTCACACGCGAGTTAAAGCCTGGCTGCCTGACTTATACCACCGGTGGCCATGTTTGGCGGTCGCGAAGAGAATTTTAACAAGCCTAACTTTCGCATGTTCGCTACGATTAACTTAAGTCAGTCTCGGAAATGCAAACTTCATTTGCAAGACTTGTAGCGCAGTAAGGAACTAAATCATAGATTACGCGTCTCAAATACAAACTGCTTGCTAAGATTGCTCTACGAATAAACAAGTATTGTACTTTCGTGAACGTTTAGTTACACGGTTGTACAGTATTGAGTCTAGTATAGACAAATAAACATCGCAAACAAAAAGAGTAGCGAACAAATTCGTGAAGATATCCTTATCTCAAACACATTGTATCCATAGCCTAGCATTAAATCTAATGTCAGAGAAAAACGGGTGAAAAAACAGTGACTGTCAAATTCTCTCGGATGTTGGCTGAACAAAACAGCACTTTAGACGATAAAAAAAAAGAAAACTAGAAGAGCGTTCTCGATTCAAAAATTGAATTGATCGCCCCATTGTATTCCAAATGTATCATTTGAGCTGTTATTATGGTCCCTCTCTCTCTAGCTCCATACAAACTAGTAATCCAATACTTTTGTATGGCAGGCACTTAACGTACCGCTCTAGGATCGAAACGTCCGATGTGTAATAAGGTATTAATTTGTTTAGTGTTTTATTGGGTTACGTTTAAGAAACTTATTGTTTGAAGATCGTAGTACACGTTGTTACAAATGCTTTAAAGCGTACAGGATGATAGTTATTAGCTATATTACAAGGCTCGTCCTCTTTATAAGCTCTATGAAGTATGACAAGCAATTTACTTAGAAAAAATATCTTTGATTATTGCATATATACAGAGAAATTGATAGTTTTTATGAAACTTAACTTCCCTTTGCATGCCGTCGGCTAACCAAGCAAGAAATCGAAAACAATCGAATGTTACCGCAAAAACTTAATACCAATTCATTGGGAGCAAAAGGTTGGTCGAAAAAAAATATTGAATACAAACCACAAAAAGCTAATCGGCTATAACACGAAGGAAGTAACGTATAAACGACCGTGATAAATTAAATAAACAAATTTTATAAAAAGTGAGGCCAACATACGGCTGTATCGTTTTGTTGCGGTGGGCAGGTATGGGACTCGAACCCACGCTCCGTACTGTAATCCTATTAACCGACCATTGTGGATGGCCAAATAAATAATTTATTTTCAATCACGCATTTATTGGTACTGGGTTAAGTTCGGTCCCTTGGGAGTTGTAAAACTTTGTCAACTCACCCGTGTTTAGGGTTACCATATGTAAATAGAGGGATGCCTGTATAAGGTACCTAAAATGCCTGAATTTTCAGAAAAATGCCTGTCTATTGCAAAACGCTGTAGGTATTAAGTAAAAGCCAACAGATAGTAATGAAGAAGGACCTTTTTATTACCTACTGATATTTGTCAGAGGACATTATTTTTTTGTACTTCTTTCTTTTCTAATAACTTAACGTAAAAATCTTCACAAAAAACATGTTTGTAATTTTCCTGTGTTATTCGTCCGCGGGCGCGAAAGGGCTTTGTGCTTTTTGTACCAGTTCCTTATCCGCCATTTTGTTTTTTTTTTTCAAAACAGCGTACACGAATGAAACATTGATAAATCGATAGATCAAATCAATACAAACATAAAATGTAGGCGGCAAAACCTCGTAAAGCGTCACGTTTCCGAGTTATGTGCTGTCAAACATGTAAAATTAGTGACACATTTTTTCTTATTTTTTTAATATTTGGATGTTTATTGATCAAAAAGGATACTTCCGCAATATCAAATGCTAATTGAATATGATTTGCGTTTTTAGTGAAATCGATCACGACTGGCTAATATCATACTGTATTTATTTAACATGCTGAAATTGCGTTAAAAGAAATAATCCTATGTAAAAGCATTTGAAATGCGTGAAAAACTAATATTCAATTATTTTTATTGTGGAAATAACCTTTTTGATCAACAAACATTAAAATATATAAAAAAAAAGAAAAAATGTGTCCCTAATTTTACATTTTTGACAGCTCATAACTCGGAAACGTGACGCTTTACGAGGTTTTGCCGCTTACATTTTATGTTTGTATTGATTTGATCTATCTATTTATCAATGTTTCATTCGTGTACGCTGTTTTGAAAAAAAATCAAAATGGCGGATGGCATCTGGTACACGGCCCATACAAAAAAGTTCAAACCCCTTTAAAAATGCCTGTCTCAGACCAATGCCGGCCGCACGCCTGTCTAGACCTTAAAATGCCTGTCAAATGCGGCAAAAGCCTGTCATATGGTAACCCTACCCGTGTTGGCAAATATTGCAATTCATTGTCATATTTTTGGGGGCAAAAATATAATTTAATCCTGAATTTATTTATGTTTTATGTTTTAATTTGTTAGCGCTATACATAATACCACCCAACCGCTTGTTTTTTTAAAATATCCAAGTCTTTAAAACTTAAACTTTTCTAAAACCATTCAGTTAGTTTCCCACATCAATCAAACAAAACAGTATCACAATCCGATAAACGTTCTTATTAAAAACAATAACACAAAGCGTTATGGCCTCTCAGGCCAAAATAACAAGACCCTTGTCGGCTTCTCGGGTCTATATGGCCTGTATGAGGGCAATTTGAGCGCTTATGGGCATTTATAGTTAAGTTACACAACCAAATAGGCCCACTAAAGGATATATTTTGAGTAAACATACTTGAGCATTGTTTGAACTGTACTCCGACCGAACGATGTTGATATTTGACCCTTTTTGGTACTTTTGGTAAGAAAGAATAATAATATCTTTATACGTCAAGAGAAATAGAATGGCTACGTCGTAAATGGTATGATTTAAACTAAATGGAGAATTGCGCTTAACAAAATTTCAATTAAAACATTAGGTTCATTTTACAGCTTTACACAACTGGCTAATATTAAAGCACAATTATTTTTCAAAATCTTGGTACCTACTCATATATTGAGCCGTATTCATGATGTGAAAATGACTTAGCAACTGATTGGAGCTATAATTTAATGGAATTAGTTTTAAATTGTTTTCATAGGTATCTAAAATCCCGATAAGAATCAAACATATCGAATTTCACGACCCGTGAGAAAATCTACAAATATAATAAATAACTAATTACAAACATAAAATATCACACTTCGGATAATCCGCACAGATTATGCCGTTGTTCAAAATAATCTCGACGTCCTCCAAACCTCCTTATATTTACATAAAATACGAATAACACACATAATGTTGTTAGCGGTTGTCAAAAATCGAGTATAGTCCGAGTGAAATAAAATGAGTACAAAAAACTACTTTTTTACTAATTCACACATTACCAAGCTTTCCCGTATTTTTTTAAGCTTTTGCACTACATTGACTTTTAATTTATTCATAAGTATCAAGACTACACAGTCCCATGTGGGAGGGTGACGTTGGCTCAAAATCACAATGTGCTCGTGCTTTGTTATATGAATTGCGTTTTTTGAGTGAAATCGATCACGACGTGTCCGCCTTGGGGGCTGGCTAATATCATACTGTATTTATTTACACATTGTTGCTTTAAATTTGCTTTTAAAATCTCTATACATGAGCGATCGGCTTCCGAAACCGCTTTATACCCACGCAGAAAAGAAAAAATGGGATATTTTGGTTCGACTGCAATTTTTGTCTCATATTTGGATCGTTCCTATAGATAACGCTGAGTTTATTAGATCATGGTATCATAATTTTGTTAATGGACTAAGTCATTTGCAGATCATCTCAAATTAAGTAAATCCAAGGTATTTTTAAGCGTCGTCGTTCACACGACACAACACCGAATTTATTATGCTATTAAATTATGATGTCAGTACACATTAGATACATAAGTTTATGCGTACGCATATAATAATTGCTAAATTATTCTAGTTTGTTGAATAAACTGTAGTATTTTAACAGGGCGACTTTACAATCCGGGTATCAATTTTATGTGTCAACAACTTGTATCAAAATTTGAATTTCTGTCTTCTTTACTATTCATGTATTCTCTTAAAGAACATGGTTTGGGTTGTATTAGATTAATAATTTATTGCATTTGGAATCTGTGTCTTAAAGGGCATGGAATCTGTAGCGAATGTGCAAGTGAGCCGTGTATAAATATGTATGAAGAGGCGGGAACAGGCCCTTGACAATGCTACTGGCATTCCCGTATTGTGCCCCCGTCATTATACCTTCAACGTCTGAAGTAGCAGGCACTCCCATTCGCTCCTTTGTCGCTCCTTCCGAATAATTAGAGCAAACAACATTGTTGCTCTGATACTTGTACTCGGCAATAAAGTATACATTTCAATGTAAAAAATCTGGAGAGTCCTTAGCGAAGGGTCGCTTTGACAGTTAATTTTTGTCATTGTTGGTCCCGAGACCGGCGCGGTGTTTGTACTTTTTCCGTACGAATGTACACTTTATAGAAGGCGCAACGGGCCGGGATCGCGTGAGGGCTTATGTTTATTGTTTCGACGGGCTGTGAGAGTCGTGAGAATTGTTACTTAGTACTGCTTGACATTTAAACTTACATCTTGTTAAATCTGCGATAAAACGGGTTCTATTTTTGCGGGCCGCAGCCGGATATTGGAAACGCTACTACCATTGTTCAATGTTCGGTAACACTATCTTTTAACTATCTTGGAGAGAAATCTCGGTTCGTTTAATTTTTGTGCCACTGTCTACGTCGCCTTACGTAATATCGGCTAATTGAATAACCTTAGAATGTAACTAATCTTTTGTTGTTTTATCTAATACCTTTCCCTTGGCTCTATACGATTCGCTTGTAAAATAACAGTCAACTGGCTTCTGCCGCAAATCTGATCTCTTAAAGTTTTAGACTGTGAGTTCCCCGACCCGCCAATTTTTGCCGACAAGGTAGACAAAAATAATTATGATAACTCGATTAATTAATATTTAGCTTATAATGCTCAGAAATAATTGAACTATCTACCAGAAAATAACTAACTAAGCAATCGTTCCCTAGATTAATCTCTGCATACAAATATTAATTCTTTTTAAATCTGTTTATTTGCAGACTTCCATTCTATGTATTTTCCTTTAAGGGTTTTACATGAAAGGCATTAACAATTGCAGTAAAAACTTGTTTTACTTCAACTCTATACAAAATACATATAGTAAGGTGCATCCACACCATATTTGTTACTAATACCTATTAGCAATGCAACTTAGCTTCGATAAATAGATCATCAGATAGCTATAAGTTTATTTAATGACTTTATTGCAGATAAAATAACAAAACGTTTGGTTAATTAATATAGTAACATACTTAAACGTTTTGTGAAAATGTAAAATTTGCTATTTTCATAGGTTTTTTAAACTATTTATTTCTACATAATCAAACTGAAAAGAGGTTTGGCTGACAGTCAAACAAAAATTGACGCCATCAACGAACAAATTCACAATTGCAATTTCGAGATTTCTTCAAGACATGACGCTTATTTCTCGTGAAAGCTAGGGATTTTGTAGATAGCAGTTTTTCTTTACTGCCTTTGAAATAATTTTTGTCACAGATTTATTTCTATAAGTATTCCTAGGAATGTGATATAAAATGTAAAATAGAACAAAAGACAGTCATTGCATCAAGGTCTTATTATTATGTAATTAAGCATCATCGAAAAATGAATCAATACAATCACTAAACTAACATTATTCAACGATTTAGAGAAGTTATCACAACAGTAATTCATCCGAGACAATCGTATAACCTTTTATGACGCATTACGGCCCAGCTTACCCCCAGTTATCTGTCACCAAGATACCGTCAATCGTCCCGGGGGGATCGCGGGACACCCCGGGACACCCCGGGATTAACCGGCGAGGGACCGATTTAGATTTGGGACTTTATTAGAGTTATTTTATTCTGGTTATAGACGATTTGATTTTTAATTTTAATTTTGGGGTTGGTGTGTTATTTATACTTGAAGGAGGGTTAGATTATTTAGGGTTATTTAAGGGTATTTCCAACAACTAGGGTGTAAAATATTTTAGCTTTATATCTAAGTGGATTTTGTAATCTAACTTAATTTTATACCTATTATAAATGCGAAAATATGTATGGATGGATGGATTTCTGTTACTCCATCACGTTACAACTTCTGAACAACAAATTGATGATATTTTATTCTCACAGATAGATTTTTGTCCGGAATAACACCTAGAATTTATCCATTTATCCAGATATTATTTAATTGGATAATTATTGAGGTTCACGTGGATAAAGTCGCTGGCGACAGCTAGTAGTAGTAGCTGACTGGCCTGATGGTCTAGTGGTTAGTGATCCTAACTGCCGGGTCGTGGGTTCGATTCCCACCCACGGCAAATGTTTGTGTGATGAGAACGATCATTTGTTCTGTGACTGGGTGTAATTTATCTATAATATGTATGTATTTAGAAATGTATAAGCATGTTTATTAGTTGTCTAGTACCCATAACACAAACTGTGCTTAGCTTGGGACTAAATGGCGTTGTGTGATAGTTGTGGAATATTATTATTTTATTATTATATTATTATCATAATATCAACGACTCATTACAGTTATCTAGTATTTTTTTATAAAATACTTGAATCTAATCACTTTCGTTGAGTGAAATCTGATATAGCTGCAATTTCAGAAGCAGTCCATCAAAGCTTAGTCAGGCATTATTAATAAGACAACTACAAGTTAATTCTAGACTCGTGTGAACCAATTATAATTACCAATGTGCATAACAATAAATATGTACCAATCAAATGTTGTATTATAGTTTTTTAAAGTTATGCACATTTTAGTTTTGTTTGCTACGAAAAGTGCTACGATTTTTTTGTACTTTGAAAAATTTGAAAATATTTGACTTAGCACATTTAATTTACGTTGTTTTTCAATAGTAGGTACTATTGAAAAAAAGGAAGGGAGGAAATTAGATCTTAAGATCATGGTATGAACCAACTTCTTTAAAAAAAGTATTCCTGTGCAACGAAAAATGCTACGCGATACTTTATTTTAGCAAATGTTCTACTACTTTTGGGAGTTTTTGTCTTAACATATCTTATTATTCACGACTTAATTTAATTGATTTCTTACAATAGTACTATTAAAAAATTAAGGTTATTACCTGTGACCTCAAAAAAAGATAAAATTTGATTATTCCTGTGCTACTAAAAGTGCTACGCTTTTTATTTGTTCATTTTGGTTTTATAAAAGTTATGCGAACTCTGATAATGTGAGAGCGCATAAGTGTGGGTTCATTTGAACAAGTTAGTTACTGGCCTTGTATATAATATAGAATTTATATTATCATTAATTTTTATTAGAAGTAACAAAACCTATTCAAAAGTGTCATTATTTCATTGCTACGAAAAGTGCTACGGTTCTTTTAACACTAATTTTCATTTTTTTATATGATGATATTGTAGAAGTTTGAAAGTCAATTCCAGTTAATCTAGCCATTAGTCATTTCAAAAATATGGGTGATAAACATTGGTACAGAAATTATTTTAAGATTATACTGTGTTTAGAAAGAAGAAAGGAGTCGTTTTTATAGGTCAAGCCTATTATAACTGCAGACTGTTTGGAAACCTGCATTATGAAAAGTAGAAGTTGAAGCCAGGCTTTTAAGGTTTTTGACTACCACGGCTCTGGAGCGCAAAAGGCAATTGAAGAAATATGGTGGGTTTTCATCAGTAGCATTCTGACTCTCGCTGCTGTTCTATCCGGGAGAAGTCATTTGATAACCTCCATAAAAAAAAAAACTGTAAATCAGTACTGTTACTATAAAGGTGTACTCACATTATGCAGTTTGTAGTAAAGGCCGCACGCATTGCAAACAGGCTCTCCGTTCTGGTTGCGTCGCCACAGCGTCGTGGTCGTGGTCTTACAGTTGGCGCACGAGGTTCCTGCCCGTCGAGCTGCGCTTTGTAGCGACTGTAACAAACATTGATACACGTTAGACTTGATGTGGAATAGAGACTATTTATAAGCAAAACTTAGTATAATTAAGGACCCTGAAAACATGATGGATATATATAAATAATCCATCATATAGGATGGAAGGCGACAGGTAACCGTGACATGAAACGTAAAGGGCTATTGGTAGATCAGAGTGGATTTTAATCAGCGCAGTCTGACAGTCCCTCTCGTCCTGCCCTGGGTGGGAGGACTCATTTGATTCAATAAAAATAGGATGGAAGGAGCATCAATAAACTGTTCCTAAGAACTAAGGTTTGTGTTTAATTTCTAATTTAAGTGTTTCTTGTACAATTGAAGGCAATACTTTTTTGTGTACACAACCAGCTGTTTCATACATTTTGACCTTGTAGGTAATCTATTTTTCTAACAAGCAGTAAGTTTTTTTCAGTAATTGTTGAAATATAGCAGCTAGGGAATCCAGAATAACATGCCTAATTTGTATTTGGTAACCATTTGTGCAACAATTTCCCTTCCGTTGAAGAAGTACCAAATACGAGTGCTAAAAGGCTTTTACAATAAAATACAGCATTTATTGCTTAGAAGTTTGTTTCAAAGAGTTTAGGGTTTCAAATAGGTTATTTGTAATAGTAAGTGGCCCACAAATAACACAGTAAAGTATCACATGATGCCATGGTAAATTGGGTTTTATTGCCTTTATAAAGTCTTAAGAACAATGACGATGAAAAGTTTTACGTGTGCAGTATACGAAACAGCTGATCATTTCGACCACGTATCACATGAAAATTAAATTGTATTATAATTTTATTGTATTACAACACTTTTGTTATTAATTGTACCCATCGAAGAAGTTATTATGCAGTTTAGTGACAGTAATGCGTTTATTATTTTAAGTACAATTTTTTAAAAGGGCAATCGAATAATAAAGATAAAAATAAGAATACGCGACTGAAATGGTTAAATACGTAAGTTTAAAGTCCTACAGATGTAGACAATTTATGATTATGTTGATTTCATAAAAGGAAATACGAAATGACAACTGAATGGCGATACTAAAACACGAATGTAGGGCCACATACAAATTAATGTATTAACATCCCTGCAGAGTAATCAACCATAATTTTTGAAGACAAAAGCGATTAAAACAAAATGTGCGTCCGAATTATTACCGAAAACATTATAGAGCCAAAATTTACTACCCTATTAATGTACGTTAAAACAATCAACATAAAATACTCGCCGTTGAGTCGCAAAACGACGCGACTGACAAAAAGTGAATATTCGAATATCGAAACGAAAAAGCGAGGTAGCTATCGGCGGGCTCTCTTACGCACCTGCCCATTACTACCCGTCAATCAGACAAAAAATATCCACGGCATGCGGTGGCCGTTTTATACAGTCCACAAAAGTGCCTCACTCAATTAAAAATGCATTCGTCCTAAACCGACACCAAAATAAAAAGAGCCGGCGCAATCCGACTCATAATAAATCCATTAATTTGTCATGTCATTTATCGAATAAAAAGTATTGAGGTCGTAAAACATTACGAGAGGAACTATTCGGGACGGGTGAGGTTCTCGGTAACTAGAATCGAATACTACCAAAGATTATCGTGACCGCACCGCGGCCGTATTGTCCGATTTAATATCGTAAGTGACTGTGTCGGACTCAGCCATCGGTACATGCGAGCACAGAAGGCTTCACAAACAATATCAGACATATAGGTATCGCAAGTACTGCGCAATACCAAATCAGTGTTCCTCTATCGTCCATTTTTAATCCACTATGACCACTATCTTGTAGATAATGTGACATTCAATCATCTTATCAATTCCCAACACAATTTTGATTTTATGATAACGTTATCTTTGTCTTGGCCTTCAGTGATCCGTTTATAATATTTTTAATCTTGTTTAATAAAAGAACTGATTTGTAAATCATGTACTCGCAAGTAATGTAATGTAATTGATTACAATTTTTATCTTTTTAGATAGTTATCCATTAAAATCAAACATGCATTTTCAGTTAGCAGTTTTCGGAGAAAAGTCCCGCTTATCTATGCCCTTGAGAATTTAATTACAGTGATTTAGATAAATAACTCATCATAAACATTCGTAATTAGTTTTTAATCATTATCTAATGTATACTCGTTTTATGTAGGTATCTGTGAGGTAGTTACCCTCATAAGTATCGCAAAAAAAAAAATGATTTTGATTGAATTTATTCCATTGAAATAAGTTTTTGCTAATAATTTTGTTTATCAATTTAAAACAAAATTAAGAGCACGCGAAATAACATTACAACTATCTTAATTAATTAAACAAAAAATATTCACGTTACTAGTAACCACCGTTCCACCCGTCAGTACTTGCATATTGGAATACCTAAATATTAAATGGTTTGCGTCAATATCTGCCGCGTCATGGCAGCTCCTTTGTGCCAGCATGAGATTAGAGTTGGCCATATTAGCCGAGCCTATAACACACACTTTTTCTTCTCACTGTGAACTCGAATGAATGTTTCATTTGTGACATACGAGCTAAGGAGTTTTTTTTTGTTGTGGAATATTGAGTTGAGAGATGTTTTTAAATAAATATAAATATGTTACAATGTGACAGATGTGATGTGTAAAGACTAAAGATGGACAGTCTTAATAAAAATGGTAAAGACAAACATAAGATCATTGGGTTAACTACTTGCATATTGTATGGCCTTCAAAACCTTGTGCGATAATTTAAGTACTTAATTATAATAAAATATTCTAAAAGTTTTCTTATCCTTTCATAGATTTTATTATTTTAAATAACTGCACATTACGGTTTATAGTGCCTATGTCCGATCCAAGTTGTGTAAATATAACATCGTTACTCATATCAGCTTAATATCAAAATTAACTGCACTAGTTTACAACTCAATTACCAGAATCCGATTATATTAAGCGAGATAAGAGTTCCCATCAAGTTATAACTGTTGGTGCATCACGCATGATCCCAGGGGAAAAGGGGGTCAAATCAGAGGGGTTCAAATGTAAGCCGATTACAGGAGTCAACCCCTAACTGGCCCCACCAGTCACCCCCGGTTTTATTTCAGTGGAAAAACGGCTGTTTACTCGTAATTTTATGGACGAATTACTTTCTCTCCTCAAATGCTGAAATGGCTGGAAAAAGTCGTAAATTTTACGAGTCGGATTATTTTTTATTTGGGTCATTTTTTATTGCGCGGACCTTGCCAGTGAAACCGTTGTATTTGGATGACCCAGAATAAAATAAAGGTTTTGTTTATTATCGTCGATAAAATGTATTGTTTCTCTGATAGAAAATCTTTATCGGAATCTGAATGCTTACTACCAGTGATTAATCATAGCTACCTCCGTGATAACATAGCGTGTCCACTTAAAAAACGATACGGCTAAATAAAATACAAAGAATTCCGAGTATTCCAACACTTGTCCTCTATATCAGAGAGGTTTATTAATTGTTAAACCCATTTCACTGTCAACGACATTCCTCTTGGATCGATATCTTACATACACGCCAAAAAAATACCAAACAAACGCCGACAAAGATAAAAAGCATCACGAACAGACAGTACACGTTGTTGGCCACTTTAATTTCCACTGTAGTGTAAACTGAAGAGCTGTGACAACAGAGGACTCTATTGTGAGTGTGACGCGAACAAAAACATCGCTTTTGTGCTTTTACAAACGGAATTATAGCATAAAGATGTAAGCTGACCGTATTAAGTGGACACTACACAATAGCAAACAATTTGAACAATTTCTCGTACTTCTAAACATCAAAACAGCTGCTTATTAAAACATCCAAACAAAATTCCTGTGGTTAGAAAGTGATTAGGGCACGTATTATATATCCAAATTATATAACCGAGCCATTGAACATCAAGTTAATTATCAACAGCGACACATCAAACGGATTACTCCCGCGTCGCTTCACACTAACTCCCGCTAATTCAATAAACCACCCACATTAAAAACATATTTCCATAAAGCCGTGCCCCCCGAGCGATCCAATCAGCGTTATCTCCCCCGTCCCTAGCAAACACCTCCTAATCAAATCAAATCACAGCCTCCGTCTTGCCTAATCTATCTACCTATCTACGCTACAACGTAAAATTATATTGCAAAAAGGGATACCTACGGCCCCTCATATATTTGCTAACACAAGCGAAATTTATCCAGCCCGGAAGCAGCCCTCTTACAATACATACCTACACGATTTTGTAGCCGGAAAACACAAAGCTATGCGCTACACAGACACACACACAGACACGGCGCAGTCACATCGCGCGCACACTCCGCCGCCTATCAGCATATCTACACCATCTAGATCCCACTATGAGAACCCCCAAGGGGGAGGCAATCCATTTACCAGGCCCGACACCGCACTGAAAATTTCCTCTTATCCATATAAAGTTAGAGATGACAATCGCGCGGCAAAAGCAATGTTTTTAAAGGTTTACACGGCCCCTAGCAGTGAAAGCGCGGAATCGATGTAGCCTTTACCCCTCGCCCCGCGCCAGTTTTTCCGGCGCTCCGTCCTTATCTGACCGGGGCGATTAGATAAAGAGAGATAGAGCGTGAAAATAAAGATTTTCATCGTGTTCACTCACACCACGATAGTTTCAGCCGTGTAGTAATGTAAATGTAATAGCGGTGTCGTTGTGTGTGTCGGTCACATAGGAACGGGGACGTATAGACGGAAGGGCTCTCCGAATAGAGCGGGGGTCGACAAAACTTTGATGTTGTGTAGGTTCTTTTGAGGCTGCTATCGTGCCTATTTATTCATAAAGTACATACATTCTTGGTGGCGTTGGGTGATTAAATATCTTTGAAGTAATACTCAAAGCGGCTAGACAGAATTTGTAGACAGTGACATCGTCGTAAATGTGTTTGTTGATGATTGATGTACAGTTCACTGAAACTTTTCGTTGATTATGCTCGAAAGACAAAGTAATTTCAGTGTAAGTACGAATATTGTGTGTACAGCTATAAAGTAATTTACAACTTGTCGATCGTGTCTCGGTGGAAGTTTATCACGTCGGTCGTCGGGCGCCTGCGAGCATCGTCGAAGCGGTCATAAAAATAAAAGCAGTGCTCGTAATTTTTTAAATTTTCACACGAAGATGCAGCGCCACGCCGCCCCCGCCCCGCGCCGCCCCCTGCCTCCCATTGGCCGTATCCGCGGAAGCCATGTTGGGAAATTCGCTTAACGATTTATTTGTGTGCGGATCGTAGCGCCAGCCGGCCGCGTACTCGATTGCCGTGTTACAAGCAGAAATGGGACGCGTGAAACTCATTCAACTTTAATTGTCGCGGTCGGTTGTCTATGTAAATGGAGGCTTCACGGAAATATTTATTGGAAAGTCGGTTGGTATTGTCCGCCAGGTATCTGTTCATGGGCCGTCGAATTTTATAAGTCCGTTAGGATAACAAAGCGTGGCGGTTGCCCAATAGGAGCTATCGGTTGATAGCGATCGGCGTTCGCTCGGATTGACACATCAAACCGCCAGTCGCTCGTTCAGATTACCATCGAGATACATTCGCCTCGTAATCGACACGCCGCCGTCACGCTCCGCCTCATTGATGCTGCCAAATATCTCTCCGTACATCCTTATCCGAGTTCAATAATAGAAACATCCTAGTTAAGATTCCAAGATGAATAGCTGTTTTATATGTCTGACACCTAGCACGGACGGCTTCATGAATATAATGATGGCGTAAAGTCGCAATGCGGAGATTATGTCATTTACAATTAGATGGGCAGTATAATACGCAATAATTATCTTGTTCCGACGTTGATTGATACTTTACATTTTGCTTCTGCTACTGAGTCACACCACTGTCTCATTAGCGCAGCAGGTAAACAATTTATTGAATAAATTATTAGAGAAAAGATTTATAATTATCAACATTTTTACTTAAAAAAAACTCCATGGAATTCCAATATTACCTACTTCCCGTCTATAATTCAATCGACTTCTAATACATTAATGATGAACTCTAAACAAAATAGCCTGAGACCTACAGCTATCTGGTTTGCTCCGAAGCAGTATGTATCGTGTCAAAAATAAAATTGAAAACATTTGCAAACCAACAAACCAACGTCATAATATAAGCTCCTTTAATACACGAATACAATTCACAGAGCCAATCCCTCATCCACAAAGCCATCCATTCATTTAATCCACGATAATGACAAACGTCAAATGGAATAACCTATTCGCTATCTTCTACAGAACACGAATGAAGGATGTGCCCAGGCGCGTTCAAGATGGATGACAGTTGCGCAGACGCAGGCGTCAGTGCATCATACGCTACAATGTCACCGGGTGAAGGCCCAATCTTAATACTTAATAGATATGTATGTTAATACCCGTTTAGATTTATAGCCTGAACATAACAAAACAATAGTGATATGGATCTAACATAAGTAAATTTAGTTACGTTCTATTACAAATTGTTTTAGCTACCTACATGCTGCATACATCATTATATTAAGTTGGTAGTATGGGTGTGTATTTAAATTCAGAATATACACTTAAGTACATTTACAGATTACTTGTAAAACATTAACAACCTTTCATGGGCTGAAAGACTTATAATTATAAATAACTTTTACTATCAAACCACAAAGAAATAACAAATAAAAATCAGGTGTTTCATACATTCTCAACTGAAAATTATTCCACTATGTATGAAACACTTGTTTTTTTAATCTTTCAGGGTACTTCCAGTCCATAAAAGATGGTTAATAATTTACAAAGAACCCTGTATTTCAGCTTTATGTTTGTGTGTGTGTCTGAATCCAAGTTCATAAATTGAAACAGAATGTCAGTAATTCTGAGATATAATCGTATATCGCCAACAATCAACATACTTGGTAAAACACTGATGTAATATATAGCATATTTATCGCACATAACTATGATAATTTAATTAAAAGTGAAAGAGCTTTATTTTTAATGAGCTTTTCTAGGAAAACGAAGCTGTTTCAGTTTTTGGTGTTAGTTTAATTATTTAAATGAGGTGAATAAAATTAACAAAAACTATGTCCGTGAAACTTATGCCTGCATCTTCACCCGTGTTTTTATTTATTTCGGAAATTGTCTCACCTCTCATGTATCGTGCGACCGTAATAAAAAGTATGCTACACCCTGATCGAGTTCTAAACTATCGGTGTGCGAAATTTCACGCAAATCAGTTCCGTAGTTCTTGCGTGTGCAAGTGTAACAAACATACATCTATCAATCCTCACTAACTTTGGCATAATTATTATTTTTTAATATCTTACTAATACTTAATTAAAAACTTTGAATGTTTGTTACTCAATCACACCATAACGAATTCACAGATCTGGACGAAATTTTTCACAAGATTATGGTCAAAGTAGTTCAAGGGCCACTTCAAATCGCGGTATTACGTTTCCATGGGATAATTTTCAAGAAAACTCGACGCCAGAAGCTATATTGTATTAGTAGTAAGTGTAGGAACATTATAATATAAATACCATTTTTATTTTATAGAAAAATCGATTGATTCCTCCAGCCCTGGTCGGAGCAAAAGGGGCTGTCAGACTCTTACCGACTATAAAGCACCCAGTTCTCTCATTTGCTCTTCGCATTTCAGGGCCACGGTAACCTTTTACAATATTCCCGCTACCCAAATTATACTTAGACTTTGTTGTAATAAAATATGAATCTTTACATATAGATAGTTAGATGCCTATTTATCTAAAGCAACCTATTACGTGATACAAAAGCCTAGCGGCAAGGTTTCGAACTTCTAATCGTCGGTCGGTCGTGAGCTCAGATCCGTTCCAGTGAACTATTGTGAAGAGCCTACTGCAGCCTTGTTTCATAAATTAATAGTAGGCTGTACTCCAAGTGATAAATTACTAATTTTACGTTATTATATAGTAAAGTGTTAGGGTCGTTTCACAGCAACACGTTATGTTTTAACTGTTTCATAGAACGTACAGTAGCTAACTAGCTAATACACATATTTCTTTCAAGTAAACGATCAATATTCCCATTCATCATAAAAAAAAACGTTTAAAACACGTCTCATTTACATAATCTAATAATTCAGTTAGCGAGCTACAAAGTAAATGTTTCTTCAAGTGAAAATACAGGTGTAACACTTAAAAAGAAATACAAGCAACTTCTAAATTACACAAACAAGGCGTCAGTACCGCGAAATTATAAAGTAACTCAGGAATTATGTCCTGGAGGCGACTAAATGCTAGTAATTCTACCTCGAAACGCTTCTTATAACGTATGAATTTGCATTGAATGGCAAAGGACACTGCGGGCGTTTTCAAAACCGACACACACGAAACTCCGTGTCGTGTATCTCACATCTCATCTGCGAACACCGTGTTTCTTATACACTTAGCTGGAAAACAACTCGGGAATGTATTACCCGAATGTAGGCTTCACGACTACCTTTCGAGTTTTGATTTAACTCAGCAAACACTTTATTCGAAATGACGTAATTCATATTTGTTGAATATGAAATGAGATGAATATTTTAACAAAGTAATATGGCTTAGACGTGATATTACAATAGAAAAACAGTTGTCGGTAATAGTCTATTGTTGGGGAGAGTTGTTGAAGTCAATATTACTAGTTACTAGAACAATTCAATTAATTGACGAAACAGAAGTGACAAAAGACTTTGAAATGAGTTTTAAGGTCAGCTGTTGGCTAGGATTTGTAATAAACAGCTTTCCATAGCCTTTTGAATTATACCGAGAATAAATTCAACCTGTCATCGTAAAAAAATTAATACAGCAGCAATAGTTTTTCAAAAAACCATTTCACATCAAAATGTTCGTTCTTAACGTGTAGATAATGATACAATTATATGACAGGCCGATTGGTTGTAGCAATTAATCAAGTGAAACAGGTGCATAAAACAGTGCAAGTGAGCGAATGCCCCGGGTTGTGTTGTAAAGCTGCGCCCGCGCCTGTGGAAGTCGTAAATACGATGGCAGCTGCCCCTCGCCAATCCCCTTAATATACAGTTCTACCTTCTTGATGATTTGACATTTGTATAGAAATTGTACTCAGTATTTGAAAATGTGCAAGTGAACATCCAATTCGAACAAGAACTATAAGGTCGTTAACATTTTGTAAAACAAAACAAAACTAAAATAAAAACTAAACTGCAATGCTTAAAACAAAAGCCTGTAAAGGCGTTCTTAGATTGAATCGTCGGTTTATCTGATTTAACACTTTATGTTAAGGGTCGTTTTGATAAAACACACGCTAGATGTTGGTACGCACGTAGCGCATTGCGCAGGAGTGCGAACGCCGCGGTCCCGCAGGGTCGGCGGGTCAGTTCGCACAGTTTAGCACCGCGTCATATTTATAATTACGGCAGGCGGGCGCATGCGCGCTAGGCACTCTCCCGCGCAGCGCCCAAGCCGATAAATCAAAATTTTAAATCACCGGTGGGCGTACCGAACCGCTCGACCAGCGCCGAATAAAATGAATTAAAAATAAAATAACGCGAGGGGGCGAGCGCGTCCTGAGAAAATTTAAAGATATTTCGCTTTAGTTTTTTTAATTAATACCTTGTTAAAATTTAATATTGAGGGCGCATGCGTTATTACAATGGGTGTGCGAGAGATTTTAAACTCGCTTTCGGTAACTTATTGAAGCTGCGGGACCTTTTAATTGGATCATTTTTTAACAAGAAATGATAACATTCGATCACTGGTGAGACGAGATCATTACGTGGTTCAATCGATCTCGCAAATTTATTGGAGAATGTTGTTGAACCTGTATATTTTATACAAAAGGTTTCTCAGAGGCTTCTATGGTCTACGGGAGGCCTTTTGACTCTTTGTATCTAATCGGTTCTCACAGCTGGAATGTGAACAGAAACGTCACGGGTAACATGTGAGGCGATCAAAGTAGACAAGCATTAAACTCGGTCCCACACAGTTAACGTCGTGTCAAATTTTAGTTCCACTCATGTTATCTAATAAACTTATTGTAATTTGGTTAGAATAGTAATAATTTAATGTTTTTATTAACATAATTGAGGATGGTAGACGGGGGATCGGGCGCGTTGAAAATAGAGAAATATGTTTTAAGGTTATCATGGGCAGCCCAATGGAGACTGAGAGTATCTGACTCTCTATGCAATCGTTTTAAAAACTTCATGGAATGAAAAGTCACCAAGCGTTAAAAATAACATTCTTGAGATCTATTTTGACTATCTACATCAGCCACGATCGATACGTGATCAATTTTCAAACTGGAACCTTTAATTTGAGCAGCCGGCGTAGAACTGATTTTAAACTGAGCAGTTCCACAACATTTATTATTTAGGCAAGTAGTAAGTACGTTCTCCAGTTTTTCTTATCGGAACCTGCTTTTAAAAAATCTTCTTTTACTTTAAAATCAGCACCAACACTAATTTACCCATATCAATAGCCACGCATCATTGCCCGGCAGCTTAACCCAAAGGTCAGGGAGCCCACATGAGCAGCCGTCGGTTGGTAGCCATCACTCCTGACAGCTCATCGGGTAGACATAATGTTGATGAGTGTACTTTTTTAATCAAACTCTTTGCCGACGATGCGTAGTGCGTAAGTGAGGTGTCTTTTTTTTCTGACGTTCTATGTTTGATTTTTGTGGCTTGTATACCTTGTAGTTTTTATTTAAATAATTATTATTAGTTTATTATACATTTAGCCAGTTATGTTTTAGTCCAGCAATAAATTACGGCCAATTATTAGACCAGCACTTAAGCTAACTAGTGTCCATGGAGTTTCTTGCCCGTTCTTCTCCATAGAGATCTACTCCTTGGAACGGGCATCCACGGTACTTTCACAGTTTTTATGTCTTGTGACTGGGAATGTTGCACCATAACTATTTTTGAACTGCTTTTATTTTTTGTCTTTTGACAATTCAAAAGTGCTTGTAACTGGCCCACTTGAAATAAATGCTTCGATTGATTGATTGAAAATTCCCTCACACTATTAGCAATTGATTGGGACTTAAACAATTAGTAAGCTTAATTAATTATCAAACAACTGGTTTTTAGTGATCACAACACCAGTAAGACAATACCTTATCTTACTGCTAATATATATGTGAACGTTTCTGAGCTGAGGATGGATGGATCTATGTTTGTTACTGATTCACGCAAAAACGGCTGAACGGATTTGGATAAAATTTGGTACGCATTTAGTTCATAAACTGGCTTGGCACATAGGGTACCATTCATCTGGATATTATGTTCCCGTAGAATAATAATCGACTACTACGAAGGCAGAGCCGGGGAAAAAATACTCTAGGTTCAATAAATCACATTCCATCCAATAAGGCTTCCTTGGACATAAAACAAGTTGACAACCTCCTTCTGTCAGACTTATATCATCTGATAAGTTTTCTTTTACAATAATTGTCTATGAAAAATGGCAAGGTGCAGTATAATCACTTTATATTTTCAGTTCAAAGTGGTGCTGCTTGTAAATAATAAAAACCATGGTTATGTCAAAATTTTTACATTTTAGTTCTATATTTTTCCATATGCATATGCATGCATATATTATCATAAAGATTGCAATATTTATATTGAAATATAGTGCGATCCAATTAAAAAGACCACCTTCTATTGACGGCACACCTGTCAAATCGGGACATTTGTGTATTATTCTCCATACAATTTATATCTCAGTTCCACCAAACATGACACTGGTCTTCTTAGTTGGAACGCATAAATACACATAATAAATCTTAGTACCTAAACGAAGTACAAACATGTAGTTAAGTATTCTTATCAACACGGCTGTTATCTATTAATCGATTTATAAGTTAATCTTTTAATCGATTAAATACTAAAACTATGGTAGAGTGTTAATTGATAAATAATTCAATAATACCGCTTTATTTGGTGCAACAGAACGTTGCCAACATAAAGATAAAATATTGTAGTTAATAAACACATTTGTATTGAATTTATTGATCCGAGCCGACTTTATGTTAATGTTTAAAGCTACTGCATGTTTTGTTCGATATGATGAATGAACAGGATTTTGATGTCCTAGTATTTCTGTAGTACAAAGGATGTGAAAGGTTTTATTAAAGTTGATACAGGTAATCCATAGCACCTGTTAAACCTATGAAGAAACTTTCTAAAACAAATCGAACATAACATGATGATATGATAACACTGACATAATATGAGCCAGTCTTCTACTCGTTCGTTAGCATACTATTTAAGTATTTATAATTTAAGAAAAATGTTTTTGAACTTTGAACAAAATAACTCTGAATTTTATTGGTTCTCACTGGTATGGCTCTAAAATAAGTTACAAGATTGCAAGATTTAGTATGAGAAAAGTTTAATCAAATCTCTTATATCAAAT
The DNA here is from genome assembly GCA_036375495.1 of Agrotis segetum. Taxonomy (NCBI): domain Eukaryota; kingdom Metazoa; phylum Arthropoda; class Insecta; order Lepidoptera; family Noctuidae; genus Agrotis; species Agrotis segetum. The sequence continues at coordinate 86,729 of JAQSVV010000179.1, read as the reverse complement.
TACTAATTTTCCTCTAATATCAATCAATATATTCTGCCACATAAAACCAAAAAGTTTCTAACACTTTTTCACTGGCCAGTACTTACAATTTCCACGCAAGACACTGGCCACAAAGACGGGAATTTATTTCAAATTCAAAATGGTATTCCAATTCGTTCGATATTCATTTGTTTTTTAAATGTCGTCACAATAGTACATAGGCAGACCGGCTGATTTAGTGCCGTCGTATATTGTAGAAAGGTACAAGGGCAGGTGGGTACCGTAGGTCGTTCAAGGTGGATGGCATTTTGGTTTATCGCTCCTATTTAGTGCGGCTTATCCAATAGTGTTGGGTAGCGGTGACGATCGGCACGCGTATTTGTTTTGAACAGGTGCCTTTGAATTTTTTTTTTTAATTGGGACAAACCCACCACACTATTCCCAACCACTGCAACTCCTGAAAGCCAGAATCAACAGTGGCAACCACCAGAAAAGCGCCGAGACAATTAAGCTCGACGTGTCCCGGTGAATGAATTTACCTGTCTTGGATCCTACAACGAAATTAATCAGAAAAGAATAGTGGAGGAGTAGGAAAAAATATATGTTCCCACTTCCCTCCATGCAAGCAGGAGACAGAACCAAACAAGGCCAATAGGCACAAAGGGACATTACAACTGGGAGAAGCCCAGTTGCCTAGCACCACGGGTAAAATGACTAATATTAATGGGTCCTAAATTGTGAACTGTTATATTTGATTCCAATAATAGGTATGGCAAAAACGCTTGAACGCACGGAAGTTTGTTCGAGTTTTTTCATTCGTCATCAGCCTTTGAATTTATCTGCAGTCTATGATAGGGCGACATTTTTATTTCGTAATTTGGTGAAAATCATCCTCTAATAGATAGTGTAGTTCAATGATTGTCCCACGGGATTAAAACTACGTACTGAAAGAAAAAATGTATATTATTAGGTATTTACATGCTTTTTTTGCGTATTTTTTATCTGGCCTAAACTTTGCAGATATACGATTGCCTGTAAAGGAAGCCCCTCGACCCCAGCAGGCTTCAGGCCTATAAGAGTCTTTCATCTAAATCCATTCAGCAGTTTTATACGTGACTCCATCCATCCATCCATATTTAGGTATTCATCACAAGAAGTTTGTGAAATTCACTTATTATACAGGTGCCTTTGAACTAATAAAATTTGCAGTATCATAACGATAGTCATAAGTGTCAATTTTAATAAGAGTGTAAATTAATTTTAAGAATTTTGTGTAAATTACTGTTGTTTTATTCATACACTCTGTCATGTGGGGGTGCATAGGTAATAAGTCATTTTGTTACTACTACAAGAAAATTCCTTTACTAATTCATTTTTTCAACAAAAAAATCGCAAGATTTTGACATGTTTTTTAGTGTTCCGTACTGAAAGCGTAAAACACGACCCTATTACTAGGACACCTCTGTCCGTCCGTTTGTCACCAGGCTTTATCTCATGAACCGTCATAGTTACTGTAAGGGCTCATTTACACGACGCCGCCGCCGCGCCGCCGCCGCGCCGCTACCGCGCCTCTAGGCTGTGTACACGGTCGCTACCGCGCCGCCGCCGCGCCGCCACCGCGCCGCCGCCGCGCCGCCGCCGCGCCGCCGCCGCGCCGCTGCCGCGCCACCGACTTCCGAAAGAAAAAGGTTATTTTAAACTTTTTTGTATTTGTTTTTGAAGTCGGTACGTTTTTTAAAAGGTAAAATCATCCAATGAGTTCCAACCCTGGGTTATGCGGAACGAACTGTCAGACTCGTACTGACTAAAATCCACGGTGTTCGGCGGCGGCGTCAATAGCCCTTAACGTTCACAGATTCACGTATTGTCTATATAAGAAAATCCTAAAACAAAATGTAAGACCCCAGCAGGCTTCAGGCCGTCTATGGGCCTTATAACCCTATTTGTACGTGACAGACTAACAAACATTCATCCTTCCATCCATATTTAGGTATTCATCAAAAGAAGTTTGTGGATGCTTCACCTGGGAACTTGTGATACAGGACGCCTTCGAACTCAGTTGTCTCTCATCATAACGATTGTCATAAGTGTCAATTTTCAAAATTGAGTGTAAGCGAGGGTAAAGAAACTCTTTAATAATTTTTTTATTATGTGTAAATTACTGCATTTTTTGGGTTCATACATTCTTTCATGTATAAAAAATGAAAAAGAAAAAATGGGCGTGCATAGGTAATAAGTCAGTAATTTAATTATCTTGTAAAAGTTTAAGCAAAACCAATGCACTTGTCCTAATGAAATACTTAACACAACATACATATCTTTTTACATTAAGTACAATTTAAAAGAAATAATATCAATTTATTAAAGTACAATGAGCATGTCTTTACCTATAGTGCAGGGCGTGCAGTGCACGCGGGCGCCGGGTAGGGGGGCGCCAAGCGTAAAACACGACACCTAAAGATGCGGCGATGCCGGCTAGCGCTATCAAAGGCCTCTGTGCGCTCGTGTTATCGGCACGAGTTAGCAAAGCAAGGCTACTCCTTTCCTACATGAAAACACAATAACTTTTGAATTTGCATCCGAATTATTTGAAAATACTGTTAGGGAGTTAACATTTTCACAGATGATTGCATTTCTGTTGCCTTTTTAACAACAACCAGCACTAAAACAAAATGTAAGAAAACGCTCGCTTTTGCATTCACATTCGGCGTTAGTTCATGCCGGCGCCGTCACCGTCACACCAGTCGGTGCCGGCCCGTGATTTTTCGCCGTTCTTTTAGCTAGTAGTTCAGAACCCTGTCGTGGAGGACGCGAGAACGACTCGCACAGAGGCCGTTTTTTTTGCGTTTGGATAATAAACACAGTCAGTAGCACAATAATAAATTTGAACTTTAAATAAGTCGCTTGGTTATTGACCGGCGTGGAGACAACTCATAGCCTGCCGGGCCGGCTAAGGAAAAACGCTTCGATAAATCAAATTAGAACTGCAATCGTCGTTACTATGGGAACTCTGTGATAATTAAATAGGACTAGCTTTCGACTACGGCTTCGTTTGCTCTCTCATTTTCGCCCAATGGAGTCCACGGATTTTTCCCCAATGATTGCATTTGAATGACAATCCTAAATTTCATCAAAGTTACGTGGATTTTTGAAGTTTAGTAGTTTAGGAAGAGAGAGAGAGAGAAGTCAGACTCGAGGGTAAAGTAAACTCTTTCTTACATTTTTTCGAAGATTAAAATATCATATTATAAAATAGGTACAAAATATCGATGAAAATATCGTAGCATTCGAAAATTTCGAAAGTGTAAAGAATCCAAATTATTAAAATCTAAGATACAAAAGTTAAATAAAGATTAAATATCGAAAAAATGTCCGAAACGAACCTTTTAGCCCCGCTAGAAGGTCTAATAGAAAAAAGGATACGTCTTTCATTACAGTAAAGTTAAATAATTATCTTGTAAATCAGTTATTTAGCAAAACCAATGCACTTGTCCTAATGAAATACTTAACACAACATACACGCGAATATCGTTGCAATTACATTAAGTACAATTTAATTAAGAAATAATATCAATTTATTAAAGTATTAAACGTTTATTTTGAATTTCGACATAACGTCTTTCGATATTTTGAATCATTCGACATTTTAATCTTCGACGTTTTGAGCGTAGATGTAACATTTTTCGATATTTCGTTACAATCGATATTTTAATTTTCGATATTCTGAACATCGATATTTTAAGCGTAGATATTTTAATCTTCGATATTCAAATATGTACCCCCCGCTCCTACTAGACTAGAGGGCGCCAGGGTACTGGTTGCACACGGGCGCCACAAGGGCTAGAGACGCCTCTGAGTACAATTTTTACTTAATTACTATATTTATTGCTAAGTAACCTTCACGCTTGAACTTTTTTATAAATATATAATTCCAATACAAACATGATAATTACTCTTTAAAAGTTACTTTATTTAGTTTTAAAATTGAAAAACATTTCTGTTAATATTTTTATGTAAAAGAATAAAACAGAGTTTATCAAAAGTTTTCTTAAGTAGGAATAGCTTCCAATAAAGTTGAATAAAATTAAAATATGTAGTTTGAAAATGTATAAAAAATTAAAAATACCTGCTCGATATTTAAAGTTTATTAATAAATGTTTACTTCCCCGAGGCCAAACGAGCTCCCGTAAGTTAGTTAACTCGTGATTAACATAATGGTATTTATATAACAAATGTACCCGCAGACTTATTACAAAGGTCACAATAAATTACCCAATAAATTATTACACTATCTGAGACAACAATGTGAAGACAAATAGAGCAAATTAATGCGTCCGCGCAACAATTAATCAACAACTTATTACTAAATTGCAAACCCTTTAAACTCAATTAAAAAAAGATACTCGTGTCAGTGTACGTTACTTCGTTCACAAATACAACAATAATTAATTTAATCAACCTCCGCGTGCCCCAAATGACCGTGAAATGACATTCGAATAACATATGTTTGTTTGTTTCATAAAAAAACTAACATATTTTCAGTTTTTGTGGCAACACACGTGAGCTGCGCAGGCACATACCTCGCTATCCAATTAATGAGCGAATCATTAGACTTCGTTTAAACCAACCTTTTTTCGCAAAGAACTTTAAAAGATAGGGTGTTATTCAATTTACGGTGTAGTTTATACCATTGCATGCACTTGCACATTCTATTCATAAAATTTTATACCGTGCGAAAAACAGAATACATCAGTTTTAATTAATATCCAATTGCAATCGTATTCTTTATTTCACATACGCCTATTTGCGTTTTATTGGCGTATTAAATTCCTTAGATTTATATAGAAGAAGAATGTTTTATAAATTCAGAAGGAAGAACAAAAAGGATGCACAAATTAAAAGTATGGTAACAGGACAAAGGGTCGGGATGTTCGATTGGTAAACAAGGGTGGCCCGTTTCAGTTAACAATACGGATTAATTATCGGCCGAAATCGACGACTCAAATATACCTGTCACGAGTGTAGAACGTCGCGGTCCAATTTATATGGGCCCCGAGCCCCGAACAATGGTAAAAGCGGTAAACACAATGGGAAACGGGTGCAAAATGAGCAAAAGTAGAGCGCCCGCGCCGCGAGATATGCTCGTACATATGCAGACTACAGGAGAAATGTACGAAACGATTAATTACGTTAATATACTTCTGTTACTGCCTAAAAACAGCGTACAAACAAGTAATTCACTTCTATTTTCCATCATAAACATAAACCATAAGGGAAAGTTTGTATTACATCTCTTTTTTTCCGTAGGTACTTTCAGCTAATGACTACTGGTATAAAAGCAATTGCTCCCTACATGTGGGGCACTGTATGTAAATGTTTAGGGTTGAAATACATGCGAACACCGCCGAGCACGCGCGTGCACTGACGCGAGGACCACCAAGCTGCGGTGTCAGCCCTTGATTCACTGACGTATAACTTAGGGTTGCCAGAGATAAAAATATAAAAAGTACAGAAAAAATACAGTTATTATACCGTCTGCGGTGTAGTCATGTTAGTGTTAATTAGAATTGGTATTTTTATGTAAGTTAATTTTGATTTATGTATTAACATGTTAGAATTACTGTGAGTAGTATTTTTATAGGCAAGTTTTATGCTCATTTATCAACAAACGTTGATTTTGACATCGATAAATTAGAACAAAGCATATAAGTCCTGCGTTTTAAAGCCTTTTCAGTCAATTTGTTTAGTACTTGTGCCCCATTATTCGCCACAACAAGGGCATATTGTGAAACTTGTTGAGCCAACCCTGTAGGAGCGGCGTGGCGGCAGCGACAAGCGTAGCATTGTTAGGCGGAGGCCGCCCTCAGCCCTGAATAAATACATTCATATTGCCACTCTAAATATCTGCGATCGATGCTCCGTACGCCTCTCAAATGCCGACGCACCACAAAAAAACGATCATCCATTAAACAACACATTATTACGTTTTATTTGTTCCAGAATTCATTATGGCACAGCTCTTTAATTCTCGGCATCAGAGCTCATCGGTGACCAGCGTCTACGACAACGCCCATAAAAACTATCTCTATGCATTCAAGTATTCATTCGCGCGACCAATAACGCGACAGTAATGCCAGCCTGTAACCACTATTATCCGTATAAACTCACATCAGTTGAGGTGTTTGCGAACGATTTAGATCGTTAACACTAACAACTTATTCTATCGACCTCCCGCGTTTAATCGCGCAAAATCTACCGCATCGCGTCGCATTCGGCGCGCCAAAATGTGCAGAAAATGGAAAAAACATGGCGCTAAACCGCGAATCCGTATGTATTTAAACGCCGAATTCGAGATTCCGATTCTCAAAAAAGCGGCCAGCGCTCGGTCATTTAAATTTTTCCAAAACGTGAACACAATGGAACAGATTCAGAAAGTTTGTTGATTTCTTGTTTTATTTTTAATTTTAAATATAAAAAAGGTATTCGGTTCGGCAAGGGCTGTCACATCATTCCAGCGCTGCTAAGTGACGCCGGACGCACGTCAGTCCCTGGATGTGTTTTATTTTCATACGAATCGGACTGACTCGACTTGTTTTTTGGTATCATAGTTGTTGTAACCGAGTCTCGTACCTAATACGGATATTTTTATAATTGTTTATCGTGTGAGCCTTTGTTGGACTTTTAATTTTATTGTAACTTTTGATTTTGAATTCATTCGTTTAGTCGTCGCTAACATTCCAAAAACATTACTAAATAATGTTTTTGGAATCACTTCTTGAGCTTTGTTTATTACTATAGCCGGTACATAATTTCGAGAAATATTTTGCAGATGGGTCTAGATAGCAAAATTAATATTCATAAGTTATTTCTATCCAGCGCAGCCTAGATTATGAAACGCAAGAAATGCGCAACGGAACGAGTTTAGAAACGTCTATAAGTTTATGTTCATGGCATAGGTCGGCTATTCGTCATTTTGTATCAGATCACAGAAATTTCACGAGACTGATTAAAAGTAACTGTTGCTGAGATAGAATATCGGGGTAAGACAATAAAGGCTCGCGCTGTGAGGCGACACGCCGCGTCTTGGCGCGATTGACGTCCGAGCACATGACGCTAAAAGGTCTATTGTATACGAAACGCTCGTTACGACGCCGCGCGCCGTCCAACCGGTCTTTAACACGCTCGGACAATGATCACTCTATACATAGTAGCCGTTCATCTTCCACGCGGTGAAACATAGCTCGTATTAGAGATATTAGCTCACCGACCTGTTTTAATTGTGGAGCCCATTTCTTTGCGTTTATTTTAATGTTTTTGGGGGCGTGGTTGAAATTAAGTTAATTCTAATGTTGATAGGTGTATTTTGCCATTTAAACGGCTTTATGTTTAATATTTAGAGAGTTATATTTGTGAATGTTTGAATCACCGACGTCGAAACATGTTGTTCGGGTTAAAGTGCGAAATTTTTCATTTAAATATGACATCAATGCTAACAGTTATGCAAAATACAGTAAAGCTTGTAGGTAATAAAAACAATTATGCTAATCCGAAGCTCATTAAACAATTCACGGGTAAATACTGTCACAGTCGATAAGGCTATCGCATCGCGATGCGTGATCTTACATCGCGGATAATATCGGATTGCGTCAATTACGCGATCCGCCTCGATCGCGCGATACATACAAATGTATTGTATGCAACGACCTTTATTTAGCGGACGAATGGAAGCTTGTGTACAACTGCTTTACAATTCGAATCATAAAATAAAAGGCATAACAATCCCGCTAATACTAACCGAGGACTTAGTGTAGCTAGTTCGTAGGAACAAGATTCCTAATTGCCTGTTCAGAAGTAAATTATAGATTTATTGTATACTTATGTAAATATGTAGTGTATGAATCATCTACAATATTCTACAGCTATTCCGTTAAGTTTCCTTACATAATAAAACCATCTAGGCGCGCAATGTTCTCCATAATAAATGCCAGTATTAACCCTGCACTACCGAGTTGCTCTCATTTTGTTAAGATTAACCGTTAGAATAGTAGCGTTAACTTTTCATGTCATCCTGATTGATGAGACTTGTTCAATTAGAACATTTCGATCACTTTGTTTCAGAACAAGTACACTGTCTGTAACTATTGGAACTAGGGACCTTATTATCATTTATTGGACGTACAAGTGTCACCAATAAGAGAGCGGGAGCAAGCTATCAGATTCTAATTTGACCGGGGCGGCGGGGGAGTGTCGTTTGTTCCATTTAGCGGAGCAGTAGCGAGACACGGAAGTGACCGGAGACCCCAAGTAGGTCCCGGTGGCTTGTATCCAGCCCGCGTGGGACGACATTACAACGTTGACAAAACACTCGCCTTTACCTACCCAGCCTTAACGTTCGCGAATACAGTTAAATACAATTATACCCGCTTCCAGATACAACGCAAACTCGCATGCGCGCCGAGATTAATTTGTACCGATTTTTCACATTGATAAATAACATTATAAAACATACAATTAAAGTGAATGAATAAAATCAAAACAGAGGTTTTCGTGTCCCGCGGCATATGTTGCAGATATCAATAATTGAAAAGCGAACTTATTAAATATGCTTATAACACGGTGTTGGCATTGTTCGGGAGTCGCGTCATTAGTCAGGGAGACACCGCTCGCTCCGCTCAACCCGACAATTTGAGCGCGGCGCACTCGGCGAACGCACCAGTAAATTGCGGGTTGCCACCTCGCACCGCTACTTTTATTTATTTGTATTTATAAAGCATTCGGATCCTAATTATATTGGCGGTGAACGTAAACTGTGATTCGAGTAATGCTTTTTGGAACAGTTGGTGGTGCGGCGCGCTGACGGGTTAATGACAGCCTGAGCTTCCTGCTATGTTAATTGTGTAGAGGAAGTCAATAGGCGCGGGCGCATCGCATTATTTATTACATTCAGTTTTTGGTTTTGTTTTCTTGCGTCACGTTCGGTAGCAGGCACAGGCACTTACCCGTCTGTCAGTCTCTCCGAGGCTTAGTCCAGATTATAACGTAATACGGTAGTTTGCTTGTCTGTTGTGCCATTCAAACGATTGCTTAATGCATTTAATTGCTGGACGACTAACAAAAAGTTAGTGACGAATTTTTGACACTCACGGATAAGATTTTTTTCGACGATTAATCGCGAACGATTAGGCACTTGTTCACGGCGTGTTTTTTTTTATTATTAGAGTGTGAGATAACATCTAGATACATGTTTAGATTTTAATGTTCTATAAGCGGATTGATTTGTTTTAGTTTTTTTTTTTGGAATGTAATTTAGTTCTTAAATATTTTTAATTAAAGTTCTGCATCGTCCGAGCTACCTACTTGGAACATAAAAGGTATAGAAGTGTTGATTGCACATGATGTTAAATCGAGATGATTGGCCCGGTAATCCCGCGCCGTGCAATTTGAGGCTCTAAATCATTGGGGACGTCTGCCCTGCCAGCAGCTACTGATAAATAACAGCGGAGCCGCGAGACGATTAGTGTAACAAGAGAATCATTCATTTTTAACTGCAATACAGCTTTTATTAAGCTATTATGCCACTGAACATCAATAATGCCGAATGTCCAGTTGGAGCATGAAAGGGTTTGGTTTCTTTGAGCTTGTAGATAAAAGTAATGACTTATGGAAATCCTAATTATTATTTTCAGATATAGGGTGTAACGAAATATACTATTCAGACTATGAAACTACACGAATTTGGGCTCCTTTCATAATAATTACGCCTTTCAAAAATGGGAAATTCATTCACTTGGATGGTTTAATCTAATCTAAGAGGAAATGTGAGTACCCATCATTATACTACACCCTGTAAATTCAACTCAACCATGTTTAATAGACTGACTGGATTAATGACTATGGAGTTAGGAATTCATTGCATTTTAGTTCTAGTTTATGTTTGACACTAATACAACAAACAAAAAAAATGCAATGAATTTTCAAAACAGCCAAATTACGTTCTGTTTATAAATTCTATCGTCTAATTAAAAAGGTAATAGTTATTCTATTAGCTTGACATGTGCAGGCCTAGTTACGGACTCCCTGGCTTGTGAATGGAGGCACGTTCAAACCGAGGAATCGATTCTCCCCGCTTCGCCGCGTGAAATCGGGCGCGCGCTCTCATTTACAATCGATTGCCATTTACTCGACCGCCTGATTCGATTACACAAACCCTTATTCGATAAATCGATACTGACTAAACATGATATTGGTTACGCTAATGAAACTGTATCGTTTTCTTTTGTTACAGGTAAGGGAGACGGTGATGTGAGTTGCTTTTAAGATGATCAAGTTGGTGGCTTAGGCTAGACGTTTTAGGTTCAATAACTCATAGTTTTTTTTTTAAGTTTTGGCCTAAACCCAAAGTTATCCTGAACAAAGATAAAACAAACAAAATAATGGCCAACAAAAAAATGTCAGGCCCTATTTTGACAAGAAAAGACCATGTTTCTCCATTGCACTCCATCATCAGAATTTATGGCCCCCACAATGTCTGTTTCCTCGTTATTAATATCAACATTAATTGTGTCCCAATATCCTGACCATAAATGTCATGGCCACTGGCGCCTAGCACAGGTAAAAAAAAACATAAAACTACGTACAAAAACGTTCAATTCCCCACACAATGAACGGTGAGTCAGGTGAAAAAAAAGCTCCAAAATTTATAACACCCCGGCCACCGGTATAAAAATCCTAAGAATAGTAATTTTTCTTACAAAATTTAGTGATATGTCAAACCTGTTCGACGTAGCAAATAAAAATGTACGAAGCGATGTAGAAAAAAACAAAACTAAAGTCTTTGGGTTATTGCTAAAACAAGGGAGGGTTACCATATCAATCAAGGCGTTGACAAAAGTGTATTTTTTTCCTCGTACAGTCCGTGGGATGAAAAAGGGTCCGTGTTTATGGAAATGCAATAAAAGAGAAGCGAGCGTTGCGCGGGCGCTGCCTGAGTGGCCCACTCTACCCCTCTGTAGCGTCACTTGCTTTAAGGTGATTGCTTCGATGTAGCCCGCGAAATTCAATTTTTTTTACGTTTTTTGCAATTTGCAGGCCAGTGACATGTTGTAACTTTATAAATATTTGTGTTGCGCAAATAACAAGTATAATTTTAAATATAAAAATTGTCAAAAAATTCGCTCCATCAGCTCTCACATAGAAAAGGTGCATCGTAGTTAGATTTCGGAGATTTTAACATGATGCACCTTTTCTATGTGAGAGCTGATGGAGCGAGTTTTTTGATATTTTTTATATTTAAAATTATACTTGTTATTTGCGCAATACAAATATTTATAAAGTTACAACATGTCACTGGCCTGCAAATTGCAAAAAACGTAAAAAAATTTGAATTTCGCGGGCTGGTTGGAGCATCCCCCTTAAGTGGGCATTTGTTTTCATTTTTATAATATTTTTGTATGGGTGGCTTTTCAGTTAGTTTTTATTTGACACTTTCAAGTGTTTTTGATATTATTTTATAGGGAACGGTGGAAGAATAAAATGAAAACGATTTATAGTAAAGTTAGACTAAGGTTTGTTAACATAAATAAATATCACAAATAAAGATTTAGATGCAGAGAGAATATTACATTTATTTAAGTCTTTCTGAATAATGTAATATTTGTACCAAAAATTCGAACCAAGAATCGAACCTCATCCTTCCAACACTCTAACATTTCCACCATACCTACTGACACACAGTCAGGTAGGTTGGATGGAGTGCGAGAACTGTAAAAATGTTAGTGCGATGCGACCCCCGCGGCGCGGATAGGCCCGTGTGTCACTCACGGTCTCACAGCGCGATATGTTGCCTTCGACCGGGCATTTTTTGCCGGACTTACTCATGTTATAGCGTTTATCGTGTCATTTTTAAGGTTTTTGATGGAGTTCTGTGCCTTTAAAAGTGTCATATTATGAAGCTCAAGGAACTTAACAATGACACCTAAAAAAAACACAGTCAAAAACTAAGCAAGTTTTAAGTAGGTATCAAATTCTACAGTATGAAAATATCAGTATTTAAATAAATCATTGAAATTCGCTATCAGCTTATACTATGCACCACACCAAAACGGCCTAGGTAAGCTACCTATCATTTTATTTTAGCATACTGCAACTTTCCATCGGCTACTCTTTTAAATTGAGCATTACTTTCTAGATCGAATATCTATACTAGCATGCAAGATACGTAATTAGGTTACACGAACAAAACTTACGTAACTTTTCTACTTATAATTAGCACGAACTTATCCTTTCAACTGTTCTAAAACAATTACTGTAAACTGTCAAAATCAATATCAATTAAAGCTTTTAAGTCGACACACAAACAAACATGCATACACGTCTGCAAGGATTACGATACGGATCTTAAACTGCAATATTAATTCAACAGCCCGTTATAATTTCAATCAGAAACAATAATACAAATCAACATATCGTAGAAAACTATTGACCAATGTAACTTGAGACGTCAAGGTGGCGCTGCTCGCTAAGTAAACTGTCATCCATCTGTCAAATTTAGTACATTTCAAACGTAGTTCTTAATTTTGCCGCGTGTCAAGATCTGTTTGTCTGGTAATAGAGTAGGTAATCCGTGATAGCGGGTGACCGCAAACGTGCGCGACTGTACACAATCAGTTACCGGTGACATGATATGAGTCAGACGGTTGTCTAATAAACTGATATTGTTCATATGGGTCACTTTGTATCTCTGTTATGGAAAAGTAATTCAGTGTATGTTAGTCAATATCTACTGGTCAATATCAACTGCACACAATTATTCCTTTTATTCTAGAGACAAATACAGGGACATTTTATTTTAATATTTTGGGTATTAGATATTCATGTAATGTTTAAGTAACTTAAAAAATATTATGTCTACAAGAGAATGTTTAGTTACATTGGTTGTGGTCTCTTAAGAGCCCATACTACCTCAAATGGCTTAGCAGAAACCTGTGATACGTCGAAAACACTACGGCATTAATTTTGAAATAAATATATGGTAAAGTTGAGGATTAATGTTAGGTCTTGTAGATGTTTGGCAAAAACATGATTCCATAAAATTTTCTCGATAGAAAAAAATCCCAAAGTTACCTCTAAATTTAACAATAAAACGCTGGCAATCAGACAATACTTAAAATTAGATCATGAAACTTTTTATACTAACTGAACTAACTATAAAGCAGGTCTTATGTTATTTACTTTTTTGAATTTCCTTTTTTTTCGCCGTAAAATAAATATATTTGCGTGTAGACAGCTAAAAGAAAGAGCAAGCAATAGTGCGTGGTACGTGCAAGTGCGAGCGAGTAAAAGTATACTGAGGTACTATAAACCCTTAATAATTACAAAAATGGTGACTTCCTACATAAAAGTAGTTATTCTGGTGTACCTGTAGTAGTTTACTAAACAATAAGATAATAGTTGCCAGATTTTTATAACTCAACATTAACATTCACTTTCAACTGAAATAAAAAAATACTAACATAAAATCTTATTTTTCACTATTATTACTGCTGGTCGCTCGCAAAAACTACTCAACATGATTGTGTATTTAATTTTTGGGTTCCGTAGTCAACAAGGAACCCTTATAGTTTCGCCATGTCCGTCCGTCCGTCAACGTCCGTCCGTCCGTCCGTCCTAATGTTACAAAAAATATTTTACTCACGATCCAAATACGAAAATTTGGTAATTATTTGTTGTGCCGATTTGGTATTTTACACTCGCATTCATTTTTTTTTAGGGATACTTAAGTCGTGATAAAGTGGGTTTTTAAGATTTTTTTAAATACTAAAGTTATACTTATGACTTTAAACGCACCACTATGTCTACCAGGATGTCCATTAACATTTTTTTGAAAATATTTACAAACCAGATGGCTAGATCCGGATCTTACCACCTACGTCAAAATTGGGGGTTTGACAAAATTTTGCACAAAAAGTACATTGGATAGTTTAAATAAAACAGCTGAGCTTTAAATGCAGTATATCTAGACATTAAAAATGTAGATTTTCAGATTTTCTTCATGATTCCATCTTACTACTGATACTATTATGTCAAATACGAACAGTTTTATAACCATGTTTTTTGGATGGTAGGTTTTTATCGTCAACTATTTTTAACTAAATTCGAAAAAAAGAGGAGGTTCTAAATTCGTTGTAATCTTTTTTTATGTATTTTCCCCGATTTCTCAAAGACTCCTGGACCGATGAAAATTCTTCTTTTTAAAATTAACGGCGCGAATCAGTTTAGTTAGTTCGCATAAGTATTTTGATGGGCAACTACGGAACCCTACACTGTGCGTGGCCCGACACGCACTTGGCCGGTTTTTTATTTATAATATTTCCTTATTATTTACATTTTAAATATTATTAGAAAAATAAAAACCATTAAAAAAGCATTTTAAAATATAAACAATAGTAGCCCACTGGTATCTGGAACAGGGTCAGGTTAAAATTTTTAATATTAAAAATCGCTTGTAACCCGTCTCTTGGGCCACGCTCCCGGCCACAATTTATTCGACGGCTTGCGGTGATCGATGACCGGCGAGACTTGTCCGGCCACCGAGACACGGACAACGGCCACTACCGTTCCTAATGTTACAAAAAATATTTTACCACGATCCAAATACGAAAATTTTAATTATTTCTTTATTTTATTTTACACTCGCATTCATTGTTTTGGAGATACTTAAGTCGTGATAATTGGGTTTTTAAGATTTTTTTAAATACTAAAGTTATACTTATGACTTTAAACGCGCCACTATGTCTACCAGGATGTCCATTAATTTTAAAATATTTACAAACCAGATGGCTAGATCCGGATCTTACCACCTACGTCAAAACTTACAAAATTTAGCATAAAAAACCTTGGATAACTAGATAAAACAGCTGAGCTTTAAATGCAATATCTAGACATTAAAAAGTAGATTTTCAGTTATTCGTCATAATTCCATCTTACTATAGATACTATTATGTGAAATACGAAAGTTTATAACCATGTTTGGATGGATATTTTTTCAATTCATTTACAAAAATGCGACTGACCGGATTTCCATGTTTTTGGTACACTGATAGTTTATGATACTTTTACCCAAGTAATTCCCGTGAGAGTTACAATCAACGCCGTGTACCTACACCAGTCCAGTACCTATTGCATATTTTTTAATGAATATTGTTGGCAAACAAACAATCAGTAAACCTATGGTACATAGTCTTCTTCATCACCTATTACAATATCAGAAGCATCACCATATTTGTACCCCCTCATTCATCAATAGAATTCATTGAAACAATAAAAAAACTTGGCACCTATCACAATAAATTGTCCGTAATTTATGACATCACGACGATTAATAGATCAGGCACAGGCAGACAGTGTGGGACCGAATCCTGCCACAACTTTTAAGGCACAGAATTCTTATTGTAATCGTTTATTTGGCATAAGTTCTGCTCCTGAATGCCAAATAGGAAAGTTCTATGACCGTCAGTTTGGTTTTATATTTAAATATGTATGTTCTACATGTACTGTGGCATTATTATGTATTCAAAGAACAGATGTTCAGCAATAAAAATTAATTGAAGTTAGTTTTAGTTTCATTTATTTTTAAAACTGTGTACTCGGATAATTGGATCCGTGTTGTACTTTTATGAGCATGGAAAACTTAGGTTATACAAGTAAATATAATACCTATCCATGCCCATACTTGAAACCCAGCTTTCTGCTGGAGTAGAAATTTAAAAGTTTGGATAGATGTCTGTTATTAAATCACGCTAGAACAGAGCTGATTAGTTCTAAATGAGAGAGAAAGATTTTACTTTGGAATAAAACAGTACATTATCCCAGTTTTACTACCCCGTGGAGTAATTCACTACCATATGGAAAAAGCCACTGATAAAAGCTAGTCTGTCAGTCATAATGTATTTGCTGCTCAAAAACCTACTTTCTGTGAGAAAAAGCCCCAAAAACAGCACGAGGGCCGGTCTATTGCGGATTGGTAGATAATAATAATAATAATATTCCACAACTATCACACAACGCCATCTAGTCCCAAGCTAAGCAGAGCTTGTGTTATGGGTACTAGACAACTGATAAACATACTTATATATTTCTAAATACATACCTATTATAGATAAATTACACCCAGACACAGAACAAATGATCGTGCTCATCACACAAACATTTGTCCTGGGTGGGAATCGAACCCACGGCCACCGGCATAGCAGTCAGGGTCACTAACCACTAGACCAACAGGCCAGTCAAGATGAAGATGTCTCGTTTCTTCTAATTTTTGGCTCTTAGGACCGACAACTGGAAAAACAAATCGAGCAAGGCAGGAAATGGAAACTATTTTACATAAGTACCAAGAAAAGTCTGTTAAACAGATAAATCCGTGGTTGTAATAAGATTTACTTTATTTATTTATTTAAACTTTCACGTACAATTGAGGTACATAAGGCGGACTTAATGCCACAAGGCATTATCTACCAGTCAACCTTTGGGTCAAATGGAGAAGAAGCTGGAATAGGTGCAACTGTACAATAAATGTATAATATGAAGAATCAAGGAAGAAAGTTTTTCGTTACGCCCTGTAAATGTAAAATTATGTTGTAAAACAGCATGAGGTTACCACCGACGGAAAACCCACTAAGTTCATTGTATTATAATTATTTTAATTTGCATAATCCCTGATATTTAGTTTATTACCCGTGAATAATCCCTAGTGTGTGTATATTAATGAAATATCTATAATTAACATTATGGCAATGCCGCAATGTAATGAAAGTCAGGATTTTTACATACTCGTACATAGTTTGAATTTGTTAAAAATGTGTGAGTTTTTATTTTCATAAATCGGTTTTAAACTCACAATTTTACTATTTACTTATTTTATACTACAGTTCGTAGGATGCGTTCTGCATTATTTATATTATATTATTTTTTGGTTATTTTCATAGGCTTATGGTTATAGGTTCAGGCGTAAGTTTATGTTATCAAAATTAGATAAGTTCACAGGTTTTGAATGCAAAGCGTGTAACATTAGAAAACTTCGTTCATTTACGTTTATGTAAAATACAAAAAGGTCAAAAGTAATAAATATAATAAGCTGGCTTGTTAAACTTTATATTTTCTGTTAATAAACAAGTAGTTAAGTTACACATAGAAAGAAAGAAAAGAAAGAAAGAAACAACACATGTAACATAATCGCTAGGATACGTGTCCACGCTGCGGTACACTTATATTTGTGTTTGCTCCCGCGCCGTGCGATTTATCCTCCTTCGTGGAATCGCACTTTATTCAACTCCTGCGCAATGCTAGAGAAATTGTGGTGCTTTGTTTGCCTGGCAGTCGAGCTGACTACTGAGCCAACCCTCGGTTTGAGTCCCAGGTATCCCACTTCCTACTAATGTTATAAACGTGAAATTTTGTTTGGATGAATGGATAGATGTTTGTAAATCTTTGACGGTAAACCTCTGGATGGATTTGGATGAATGGCATAGATAGTTTATTTTACCTGGATTAACACATAGGACAGTTCTTATCCCTAGTTTATGTTTTAGGTTTGTAGTGGGTGAAGCCGCTGGCAACAGCTAGTAGTATTATATATTTATCTTTATTTTTTCCTAAATAATCGTAGCAAACAACTGGATTCCACTGAGTACAGGAAAATTCATACAAATTTTCCTTTTCATTTAAGAACATTCAGATCAAGAAACACATTAAGTTAGTAGTACCTTCATTTTCTACTTGGATTTTTTCCTTGTCGCAGAAATAGTACCTAACCTAACCGATTAGCAAAGTTTACAGCGATTATATGACTTAATATTGAGCATATTATATTTTTTTCTATAGGTACTCTATGTACGTATTAACATATGATACGTATATTTTCTTCTATACTTACTCGATGTAAGTTTTAACAACCAGTTGTTCAATTTGATTCGGATTAAAACGATCGTTGATCGAAAACTTCGATTATATTTTAAGGCTACCTTAGCTATACCG
Organism: Agrotis segetum; assembly: GCA_036375495.1. Classification (NCBI taxonomy): domain Eukaryota; kingdom Metazoa; phylum Arthropoda; class Insecta; order Lepidoptera; family Noctuidae; genus Agrotis; species Agrotis segetum. The sequence continues at coordinate 68,720 of JAQSVV010000179.1, read as the reverse complement.
TAAAATATCTAGTAAGTACTATCTTTAAAATACGAATTCCACAAAAAAAACATTCATTCGAGCCATAGTTACCATATAGCACATGCAAATAAAAACGCATAACGTTAACACTAGTGTCCACTTATATTTCTGTCGGCTCCCGGCTCGGTGACCAGCGATATATTGCAGATACTCCTCGTAATGTATGAAGCTCTTTATAGTCGCCTGCGCAGCTTTATTGCTTTTGAACTTAGGGTGGTGGTACACTAGCTGAGATTATCAAAACCGGGAAAGTTTCGGTACCTCTACGGCATTGTTTGACAAACAATTTTTTATTTGGCTAACTGTTATTTATGACGTAAATTGTTCTAAGGACTTTATAATTATTATTTTATGTCTATGTCACATAAAGTATAGGTACATTTGTTTTTTTTTTATTGGAACATAGATTCTTTTGTAACGAAAGTTAAAACGATGTTTAATTCAACTAAAAATAGGAAAGAAGAATACTACAAGTAAATTAATGGCGTACGTGACACAAAAACTACAAGTTACAGCAAATAATCATACTAATTTATCCATCAATAAGGACTTCATTACACGTCTAGTCGTGTATAATTATGTGTGATAGATGGACATGTACATTAATGTACAACTGTCCCTATAATTTACTGACATTGAATAATACACCAACATTCTACTACATATGTTGTAATTTTTTCACGTATCAGTAAAGTTATTTCCAGTCTAACTTTATCTTAGAACATGACCACGATTACCATTTGAGGAGAAAATAAACATAATGTAACAAAAAAAACATGTTGTCATACCTTTGTAGACATGTATTTAACATGTTTCAAAAACACACTTGTCAAACGTCAAAATTGAAGTTTCGAACACGTGTTAGTGTCAAGTGGGCATGGTTCCTTATGCGTTCAGAAATACAGGTGCACGCGCATACTCTTTTATTTTCCATAATTCTATTTTATACTTATACAATTTATTGTTCACGTTGTCAGTACTGACAAACAAAGCTCGCCGACATTGCGAGTTTGTGCAAAGTAAATATTTTTATGAATTATACCGCAAAGACATAACTTTAATTTTTTTCTTTTAAATGCCTGGGATTTTAAATATGAATGTGAAAAATTGTTTTAATTTTAATTTATTTTTTTTATACAGTGAATTAATTGTGAGACTTTAAAGAATATGAAATTCAGTGCTTACTTAAAACTCAAGTGGATTGTGTGTGTGTCAAGTAAATGTTTTATGCAAAGTTAAGACTATATGCATAGACTTTATGCAAATAAAACCTTTTTGACCATGACGAAATCCGTAATTCTTTTGATTTTTAATAAAATAAGGTAATAAAAAAGTAATTAAGGAAATATTACATGTTTTTTATCGTCTTTAATTTATTTTAACCCATATTTTGAAACTTGAGTTGCTAGCTACAAAATTGTTATAATTTTGATTGAAAATATATCATTATTTATTTTTTCGTATATTTGTCTTATTTTGGTACCTAATCAAATCTTTATCGTCAACAATCTTAGTTTTTAACATAAAAATGCTATAAGTATGCCACAGCAGCAAATAGTTGTAGCTCTATTTGCATTTTTAACCGACTTCAAAAAAAGGAGGAGGTTATCAATTCGACTGTATTTTTTTTTTTTTTTTTTTTTTTTTTTTTTTTATGTTTGTTACCTCATAACTTGCGACTGGGTGAACCGATTTTCATAATTCTTTTTTCAATCGAAAGCTGGTGCTTCCCGTGTGGTCCCATTGTCACCATTTTAGGATCTGATGATTGGATCTTGGAGAAATCGAGGGCAACCCTCAAATTTTATTAGCTGACACATAGTTTTTCGCAAATCTTATGTAGTAATTCAAGTACTTGCGTATAGAAATCATCATCTCAAGTAGCTGAGCTGTGATAGAAGGTACAACACCTCAAGTAAGAAAATTATGTTCGTGTTCGCATATCTCCGGAACTACTCCGATAAGTAATTCTTTTTTTGTTGTACTTATCGTTCAACTTAGGGAATACTTTTCATCAAAATTTCATTTTTGAGATAGGGAATAAATGAAAGAGATGCATGTTATTACCGGTGCTAGTGCACATATGTAAGAAAATGATGTATTTGACAAGAATTTTGGTTGAATATTTAAACTAAAAAGGGTAAAATAAAAACTTTTTCAAAAAAAATGTGACCGCCTTCAAAAACAACCACAAAAAAGAGTAAAATAATCTACAAAACTTTTCTTTCGGAAGTCGGTGGCAAAAGAGACAATGAATTAATAAAAAAGTCACCGACTTCCGAAAGAAAAGTTTTGTAGATTATTTTACTCTTTTTTGTGGTTGTTTTTTCATTTCGCAAAGTGACAAAAGTTGTGTAAGGAAATTAATCTTTGTCTATGGTTCTCGTAAATTAGTTTAATTTATTGTATTGCATTTACTAGATTAAAATGTTTTGGTAGATATTAGATAAACTGAATAATAAAAAAAAACGAATAAAAGTGTATTAGGTACATAAATCATTTTTTATTATATATGTAAATGATTTAAACAAGAAATAAAATGTCTTCCAAGCTCTTACTAAATCCCCCTAAATCGCTTAAGGGCATTTTCACAAAAGGTTCATAAACTTCTCACCTTTTATGGAAAGAAAAAAAAAAGTTTATTTTTTATTTTTTATTCACGTGCTTTTTAATTCAGTTACAACCCCATTACTTTGTTATTGTTGAAAGAGTACTCCTATTTCACAAATTAATAATTATGTGCAATATTCCGCAGTAATTACACAAAGGTTATAGTTTTGTAACACTATTGTCTTAGTACAAGGTTACTGCCATTATTTTATTAAGAAAAATAATTGTATTTAGTCCACACATTAGGCTGCGTATTGTCCCAAGTTTCCCACTTAATTCTAATTCGTGTCAAGTGCAGTTTATAATTGGTATAATCCAATTATTTTGAATAGAAATTATTGTTTTAATTCATTGTTGTGCTTGCATTAAATATTCAACGTATTGTCCAATTAGTTAGAACAAGGTCGTTGTTTCTTAATGCCTTAATTGCCGCCATTTTGCCGTGTAACAATTTAGTTTTAATTAATTCTAATAAGAATGTTTGCAGATTGATGTTTAAATAGTTAGTTAGTAAAGCCTTTATACTATTGTCTAGGACACGAACTCTAAGGACTAGGTTGGGCCTTTGTTTTGCAATCGATAAGTTTGTATTTCCAATGAGGTTCTCGACCTGATACATTCATATTGCGAGATTGTACTTCAAAAGTGAGCTCAGAGAAACAGCTGTTCTTGTATTTACGTGGTAAAGGAAATGTGGCGTACTTAGCAATAGTTAGATCTATTGTATCGCCATAAAAATAAACGTTATCTTGATTTCTAAATAACGTTATTAGAGTCATTGTGGCAGACGCTCCTCAGGATTAGCCAAGAGCACGGGCAGCGGCGAGAGGCGCGCATTGTCTCACATTTCCCACAACGAAAATAAAAGTGAGAATTCAATCTTTCCCCGTAGCACATTAACGGTATCTCTCCACACTACAGTGAATCTAAATATTAAAACCGCGTTACGTACATCCGGGTTTAAAAACCATGACTTCGCTCTCGCACAAGTTGTTTTACAAAATCGCTCCTATTATACTATTGTACAAACAAAAAAAACGTTACTTTAAGTTACTTTATCAATTTAAGTAATCGTTAAACAGGAACGCTATTATACGCATGTGGCCCGCAGCCATAGCGCTGTACGTTGCAATGAAATCATAACGCTGGCATTACGTAATTTGGCCAACAAAAGGCAAATATTCCGAGCCATTCCGCTAGTTTATGTCTGCGAGACGGGTATTAAGGTAAATTGTAGGTACAATTGCGCGCACGGGCCACTCGTTAGCTGACATGGGCTGACGTGACACCGGGCCTGCCGTATGTCGCATTGTTTCAGTTTTATGCGTACCCGACCTTAGATTAAATGTTAACTCCAAGATTTATGGCGGTCATGCGGAGGCTAGTTTAGTGGACGTTGAGGTCTTTCGTCGAAACGTTCAACTTTCATAAGAGCCCAATTTGTGGGAGCGCTTAATGTGGTGTCGTGCTCGGGCGTGCATGCTCCGCCTTTTTATTGCTGCCCCTTAACTGTATACAACACCCATTCTCTCTGAGATTGTCTCGCTATGCTATTTGTAGATGAAGGAATGTTATCTCGAACACACGCGACTTGGTGCACTGTGGGTAACAATGCGCCCAAATGCTAATAAAACGAGTGTTTGATGTGATCTACACTCGTAAAATGAATCGCTTTCGTTACGACTGTGTACTCGGAAATAATCGAGGTAAAAAGTGGTATAGTGAGCAATACATCATACTTGCACGTTAATCTAATTATTATAATAGTCTGTTATTGAATGCACATGCATTACTTCTAAACGGGATTGATTGGGATTAACGAGTCTAATCGTAAAAACGTAACAAATGTCGGAAACTTAATTAACACTAGATATACGGACGATAGCGAATATTTTAGTGTTTTCGTAGTAAAACTATTAATTTGTTAGAATTCCAAAAAGTGTCTAAGAACTTGTCTAGATAAACCGATCTAACATAGTTTGTGATCATAAAATTCTGAACGTCAGGATTTGTATTATTTATTATACCGACGTTTCTGGTTTGACGCGCATTGACTTTTTTATTCATCTCTTTAAATTCGAAAAATTATTTCATAAAAGAAAAACAAGGAAAAGTTTTCCACATTTTGTTTTTTGTAATCGGTTTGCCCAGACAATCGAAAACAACAAAATTGGTCGGATTCTTACACTCACCAATCTTCGCTTGGGCTTGATCAGGGGTCGATTCTGTCCGTTCATCTTGTAGTAGAGGCCGCAGGCGTTGCAGAGGTAGTGTCCCGTGCCGTCACGTCGCCATAGAGGTGTGCTGGTCGCCCCGCAGTTCACGCACTCTCGCCCCTCTGTGTTGTAGACAAGAAAGTCAGATGGAGCGAAAACAGGGGAGTGAATCGTGTGGTGAGGCCTTAAGTTGAGACAGAATTTGAATTAAGAAAGTTCGCAAAGAAGTTTTTTTTTTATTATTCCAAGGAGTTTTGAAATTAGAAAGTGAATTTTATTGAAATTAATATCATGAAAATGGTTTTTGTTACAATTCGTTTTAGAGTTGAAAACAAAATAATTTATGCAAGGCGAAAATAATGGATAAGCAAAAGGGTAACATCAAAACCAAAGTCGTCAAAATGCCAAAGAAAACAAATGTATGTACGAGTACTAAACCATGGATAAGATAGCGTTTTATGGAAGGGTGGAAATTACCTGTCTCCTGGCAGGCTGGGAAAGATGAGAGAAAATCACATTCAGAAACATTACAAATAGAATTTCACTAACTAACAAAGCATGCTAACACCAAGCACTTACACAAATGTTCTACATCATCCTTCACAACACTTTTATCTTAACATCAACATAATTGCAATTACTACGAAAAAATAGTAAAATATTCAATTAACTAGGGAAAGCGCGACGAGTTTCACTTTGAAGAAAAAATATCAAGATTTTTAACACGCGAAGGAAAACTAAGAGAAAGTAACGCTTGCATCGGTAGTTAAGTTTGACTGACAACTGAGAAACGCCCTTATAACATCATTTACAATTATAAAAAAAAAAAAAAAAATTGCAATTAATCAATATAGTTCAAGGCTTTAAAAATCTACGAATATTAAACGGAAACAAGCTAACAGAACCAGTTCAATTCACGTTCAAAAGGAAACAATAAAAAATAATACTTAATCAACAACTGTAGATCAATAACGCATAATAGTTGAGACTGCAACAACAAAAGCGAGTTGCTACAAAAATAAATAGTTGTTGCAAAAACATTGGTGAGCGTCTAGCACTAAACAGAGCAGAACCAGAGCTATAAACTATTACCCACATGCTAATTTTCGCTGTGTGTAATTGTACACCTACGTCGAAAACAATTTCAAACGCAAGCCATCGCCCCTCATCCATGAACCGACTTGAATTGCAAATCTTCGTAAACGAATCGAAACAAAAAACGATCTTATAAATTCTACGTTTGACACCTAATTCATCAAACTAGCCAAGCGATGAAATACAGAATTAAATAAAACGCTAACTCGATACTTTACTCATGCGTTAAGTTTATAAATTCATGCAAAATCTGACCCCAGGATGAGCCGTCCTCCGGGAAACTTGTTAATACGATTTTTAAAGACACAATAAGCAATTTTACCAAAGTGCTTACATGGTTAGTGAGAGGATGTGTTCACATATGGGATGCGCGCGCGCCGCCCACAATCTTTCTCTAAACTCGATTACACGATCGATGATTTACCGAGATCGAATTTAAAAGCTCGTTACACCTTCGCATCCTCCGGAGAGGCGTTCGATAACAAACTAACTACTATCAGTGTGGGAAATCAGGGGACGCGTGACAAACACCCGCCGCTCTTATCTATTAGTTTGTTTGTATAGAACTGGTTTGAGCCGCGCATATCGATCGGAACTGTATCAATAGGTATCGTAATAATTATGTATCTAGATCTGATTATCCGAGTCCCCAGACGGCCGGCGGTGCGCTGAATAAATAATAATATGCGGGAACGGCACGAAGGTGAAAGTGCTCAAATATCTGATAGAAAAAATACCTTAAACGAACCGAAAATGTTTTACGAGCTTTAGGCAGTGCAGCCATTCATCTTTTTTATGTAAAACCAGATCAAAACCGGCAATTAAATCGCCCGGACCTTATCGAAAACTTATTGCGATCGGGCCAACGACTCACTTTTTGGACTAACCCTTTATATTTTTTTTTGTTACATCGATAAAACCTGTAATTTGTATCGAAGTTTGTAATAAATAAACACCAATAACGATTATTAGGAAAAAATAACAGGATATTACTCGAGCCGCGATGTTTTATGATAGTGTCTCTAGCTTTAGAGACGGATTTAGTTCATTAGTAACGTCTCTATTGGTAAAAACATTTGTGAAAGCCCGAGAGCCGCGGGCGGCGACGTTTCACAAGATTTACAGCGGCCTGCCCCTCATACATCGACATTACACGTATTATTAAAGAGAACACTGTTCTGATTAATTACTATCCGATTTAATTGTTCGATCCGGTTCAATGGTAACGTTTTAATACATTCACACCGAAGAGTTATTTCTTAATTTCCCCTGACGGACGATCTCGGCTGCGCGGGTTGCTCCGCCCGCCACGTGATTTAGACTCGACATAAAGATATCATTTTATTTTATCCGTAACGGTACGAGTCCACAGAGACTGCCTATCCTGATCTACTGCAAAACATATGAGGCTCAGCGAAAAATTCCAGTGTTTATTCAAAATTAGAATGCGGCGCGCTCTTTATAGCCCGGAGTGACGTGCGCTCGTGACGCGGCGGCGCTACGTGACCGCGATAAAAGATTTTCATCTGCCATATTTACGTAGGCGAGTGGGCGGTTTTTATTTTTCGAGAGTCTCCAGGCACTCGGGACCCGTCGAGAACTCGCAAAGTTTTCACACGCTCCCGCCGCGTAGGGAAAACACTGCACACGGCGCGTTTCGCTGAGACTGCAGCGCCCCTCCAGCGATGTTGACCTCAGAGTTATCGATGCGTTAGAAACAAACGAAGCCGACCCGTTACTGCTCGATGAAACCACATAGTAAAAACTGGTACATAGTCACGTATAACGTTAATGTTCACCAGGGTAATGTAATTTAAATGAAGGACTAATTCGCTCTCGTGTAGCGTGACGCGCTCTCTCGGCGCATCGGAGCCGGCCCATCAACACGTAACGATGAGGCTATTTTGCATACAAACCATTAAATTATTGCTCAAAACTTATTCTTTGTTGCACCACAGAGGCTGTTATTACGCTTTAATTATATGCCTGTATGCAAATAGAAAAATTTAATGGAAGCTGATGGTCTCGCTCGAGGTTTATTTTTATTGAGCATTGTGTTGCCAGGAAATATGTTAAAAGCAAAAAAAAAGGATGTTACAAGTCATTGACTGGCTAATTCTATTTCACTTTTGTTTAGTCATTTAGCGTCGGTTGATAGTTGTTAGTGATGTAACGTGTGCTGATCAGGAATGAAGCCATTTTTCACGGCGCTTGCACTGCACCGATGCTGTGCCGGTCGGCGGTCGGCGGACGCTCGTATTAGCATTCGTTATTAGCATACTGCGAGATAATTACGTGTGACGAGCGATGCGATGCCGCTCAGTAGCAACTTGCACTGAACCCGATGTAATTATTATATACCGGTCATGTGATGTCTGAGTATACGCACACACATCCCTCGACCGGTCCGCACTATGATTTTGCTATAACCAGACTTTAACTGTTCGATTTGCATGAAACCATGAACCGTTCGGATGCACCGTGTTTTACAAGCCGAGCAAGATAACGTAACATCTCTGTCCTCTAATTTTATAATTGAATTAATAGCTCCGCGGATGTCCAACGTAAAATGCAAATTTCATGTTGATGCAACACAGTGGGCAACAATACGCGTCGGCAGACCGTGACGAATTTACTATACCTAACAACACTAACTGTGTACAATAAACTTGGAAACGTTCATTTAAAATATACGTTCAGGTTAAATGAATTGGTTAGTTAGCAACTTAGAAGTATGTAAGTACTACTTGAAACGTGAGAGAAAGATTTATTATTAGTATTTAGTATTGTCTGTTAGTATTATACTGGACATAACAAAAAGTACTGCGTCGGTCGTGGGGCAAAAATAATCCCATATTAAGAGTTGGCCGGAGCCTCATTCCTGTTGTGTGGCGGTCCGTGGCGCGGGCGCACGTCATCGCTAATTGGTTGCGCAACCGCGGCGCGCGCGCGCGTTGCTGCAACACGCTGCGTGACTCGCATCCCGATGTTGCACGCGAAATTTTCTCTACCACTGTCAACGCGTATCTTCCAATTAATTATTGATTTTCACACGGATTACTCTCTATATTCAAGTGAACGAACTCTGATTGCTGGTTTGCTACCACATTATTATGTCAAATTTACGAAGGCAGAGGTATATTATAACGCTTTGTATGTCTGTGTCGGCGTTCAAATCTCGGCTTTATTCAATGGCAATAAGAAAATAACCGCAAGGTTCTCTATCAGTCGAACAAAGCGGTTGCATTTGAATTGTTATTGAACACAAAATCATTGAATAATTTGAATACAGTCTAAGTGAACGCAACATTGTTTTAGAAAGTGTTGAATGGTACTGTTTAAGAAATACCCTGTATAATAACAGGTTACCATTGGAACTGACCGTTTATTATTCGAATTGCCCTTTCCATGACATTCTTCAAATACAAACTACGTTTTAGGTCACGATTTTTCGATTGTTCGATCTAAATGCTACGTTGTACTTAATCTTGTGTCATTAATTCGTAATGCACAAGGAATTGATACTATAACATTATCCGATGTTTAGGACCGAAGGCCGAAGTACTTGAGTACCTTGGTTTACCTAACAATTGACTTTGATAACCTTTTGCAATGTGCCTTTGATTCACTGACTGTTTTTAACTGAGTCGAATGGATCGAGCCTTCCTCAAACATTGCTATCTAAATGCTGTATTAATTTGTCCTAAAGTCCGCGTATATTGTGCTAGGCAGGAGGCTCGAGGTCAGGCGATTGCTAGCACAATGGAATGGTCCACATCCGGCCGCCGCGCATTATCATAATACCGCTTCCACCAAGGAACTGCCACCTACTGCCCGATATATACATAGCTACAGATGGGTTTATGCCCTTAAATTGAACGACCGATAAATGCCCGTAAACATCTTAGAAATGCCCTTTACTTGGACTTTTTACCCAGTTAAGTTTCTGTTTATTTTTTTAGTAAACTAAGTTGTTAGTTTTTATGCCCAGTGTCCGGGCATTTATTTGGGCGTATACTCATCTATGCTCAATATGCTAAATTTATGACCATTTCGTTCATAAATGTTTTTGCCCATCTTAATAGGTAGCACTTTATACTACTGTGGTTCAAAAACGTGTATGTCCCTACAAGCACATATATGTATCCTATCACATAACACGTAACCCCCGAAGGGTTGGGCAAAGGTGTAACTACTAGTACATCCTTTCGTCTTTATGTTTATGTAATAAGGAACAAGCCTATTCAACCTGGCAAAATTCCAAACTGCGTGGCTTCTACAGAGAAGTTACATATATAAATATCCAATAACACTTTGCCCGGCCTGGAATTTGAACCCAGAACCTCATGTTCCGTCTTGATTTTGACCATTAAACCAGCGAGATGTCCTAATACTCAACATTTGATCCACATAATACACACAAGTGATGACAAGGGTCAATTGTTTGATCAGTAGTTGAACTAAAAATTTTGTAAATCTTATTAATCATTTTTAACAAATAGTTTGATTAAGTACCAATCAAACTCGCTCGCCTTCAGTTAGCAAAGAGAAATAATAAAAAGATTTTCCCTCATTTAAAATAGGAACCACTATCTTTCGTATTTTATTTATATCCATCCTCACAAATATACGCAATAAAAAATAATTAGTTGTTGTTAATACCAATTATAAAAGCATCACAAGCCGTTGTTTCGTAATGATTAAATTATGAAGAAAAAATATATTAAAAACAAATGATTCGACCAGCGTGTACGTCAGACTATCAATTAAATAAGTGAGCTAATAAACTATTTCCAATTACAAACACACATATAGCAGGCGTGTATTGAGTTTTTTACGACAATTATCAAGAACACGTTGGTTACAAAAACTTAACGACGCGTGACATTGTGTAAATTGGATTAGAAGTTGAAAAAAGATTCTTTATTTAATTTGACATACTCTCTCTGCATTTAAAAAAGAATGCTAATTTTGTCTGTGGGAGACTTTGTAATCTGTGGGCGAGGGCTAAATGTCAAAATGACATTTTTAATCAGCTCTCTCCCATTGCAATGCCAATGATTGTATTCAATCTCCTATGAATATTTAATTAAAATTGAATTGTTAGAACAGACAATAGAAATAATTACCGTCGACATCTTAAATCACAACAAATTAGCTGTGTTGTATAACACTTGAAAGAATTTGCGAAACGAATTCTTTGGAGAGATTTTTATTTTCATAATACACGGAAGTGTAAAAGAATAAATAAGAGAGTACTTAGTTAATGGCTTTATCCGGCGCAATTAGCGCTGCGCCTACTTTTTTTCAATACGAGTCTAATTATATCATGAGAAATCCATTATAACAATCTAGAAGCGACCGTGTTCGTGAGCCAGCATGCTAATCCATTTGAAATTTCACAAAATATTGAACAAACATAATTGTAACGGGAACTATTTAATTGTCTGTCTATATTAACAGTCATTGTACATAATTCTGCACATTCATTATTCTAATATGAGACAATAAGCCGCCATTTTAGTTCCCGGCCATTGTCAAAGTTTAACAAGTACGGGAGATATAATTACATTTTCGAATATAAAATAAAGCTGCATTATGTGGTGTTAATACAATTAGTGTTGTGTAATTCTTTGTGTTATGTTGGCAATGACGTGGGTGATGGCTAAAAGTGATCTCGTTGCGAAAATGCGCCTGACAATTAAAGGTCATCACTGGACTCAACTATAATTATATGACCCGGTCTATTTATTCGAGGCTAAAGATACATAGATATAAGACTTCCTTCGACAGAAAATAAAGAGAAGAAGCGTCATAGTTAATTGTGAAAGTCAACAAGAACCGTCTCTCCTAATTTAGAGGACTGTCATGACACTTAATAGAAAATATACTTAAGAGAATTTATTTAATTATCTGGTTAGAAAACAATGGCAGGTCGCAATTAAATAATGAGAAACGTCTAGTTTGTTTGGTCAACATCAGTGGAGGCCGCGTCAGTTCTCATGTAGCGCAACAATGAGGTGCACACGCTGCCGCCCGGCTTACACACTAATATATTAGACAAGTTAATTGGGGAATTCCTGCTCTCATATACCGACAGAAGATTGATTAAATCGCTTTGTAACTATACGCTTTCCAACGAAAAACTAACCACGATTCCCGCTAGCAGAGAATTTATCTCGTTCCGTAACTGCAAAGAGCCAATATTATAAATTATTAGTACAACACCTCCACCGTTGAGCAGTTAGTAAGAGAAGCGTTAGTACCGACATGATCCCAAGCCCTAGTACCGTGTCACAGACTCGTGAGGCGCCACAACCCCCGGTGCAAGAGCCGCGCTTATCCGAACACATCGCGATATCACTCGACAATGCCATTTCGAAACCAAATGACATATTAATCTTGCTACGTTTATCGAATTAATATATCTCAATTGTCGATGAGACAATCTGTAGAGATTCTAATTACGCGGGATATCTCCGCTGCCATTCTGTAAAGCCTTCTATTAGGCCTTGGATGGTCGCGTATTTGATTTATTAACTGATTAGAAACCATTTAAATGAAAGCTTTTCTAGGCATAATGTGAGTGGGTATCGTGAGCGAGAGATGTGGATCATCTGAACGTTTACTGTGATATCTCGAGCCAGTGATGCTGTTATTAGTGATCGGATAAGCGCGTGGAGCGGTGTGTGTGGTGAGTGCACAGCGGGAGCGGTGCGGAGCGGAGCGGACCGCGGACTCACCGGCGCTCGTGCGCGTCTTGTTCGGGCGCGGCTTGCTCTGCTGCTGCCCACTATACCCCTTGCCCTGGTAGTTGTAGTAGTCGCCGCCGGCGGCGTTGTACTGCGCGTTGTATTCCCCGGAGGGCTGGCTCGACTCCTGGGGGCACGAGTCCGGCTGCGCACCTTCACGCTGCTTGGACGGCGGCGCGCCCATCATGGGCTTGACGTCGCCGCACAGCGGCAGCTCCTGCTGCTGCTGCATAAAGGCGACGCTCATAGCGGTGGCGTGCGCGACGGCAGCCTGGTAGTCCTGCTGGCCGAGCGCGGCCGCCGCCACCGAGTCTGGCGTTGAATCCTTCGGCGGCGTCGGCGGGAACGAGAACAGCGGGTGCGGGTGGTGGTGTTGCGCAGGTGACAGTGGCTTGTCCGCTTGCGCCGCGTCCTGCTGGAAGCCGCTGCCCCACGCGCCGCCGCTCAACGCCTTGGACTCTAACCAGGGGTGCAGCGGCGTGTGGAAGTGCGGCCGGCAGACCTGCCCGCTGCCGCCGCTTAGCGTCCGACCTGCATACAAAAGGACACTCTTTAAAGACAGCCATAATAGACGATCCCTCTACAATTTGATTCCTAAAGCTCTCATGTTTACGAGCGTTTAAGTAACCATTATCGTAGCTAAGATCCAGCGATAGACAGTCATCGTAACACGAGTCCGAAACATCAAAAGTTGTTGTCATTACAGCGGACAATTTGGAGGCGTTTTGTTACCCCGGCGAGCTCACCTAAATTAATATCATTTGTATCTAACAACTGGTCTTTCACACGACATCTTCATTCTCAAATATTGTAATTGTAATCATGAATATTCCGGGTTCTAATGGCTATTTGATAAACAAATAATGGAGGCATTACGCGGGTCTCGATGACTGCGTCCGTGAACAAAAGGCCTTACTTTTCCGAAACGTTTCAAAAGCGGCGTATCACAACAGCTACAATTAAAATTGTAGGCCAGCTGGAAATTTCATTAATTATGTACGTAGTAGTGTTAGTTTTGATTATACACTGTGTTCATTAGTTTGCATACTCGCTTCGTAAATGTTTTGATCATTATGTTTACGTTCAGATTTAAGTGCAGTTGAACTTTTCCACGTAAAAAAACGTGGGGATTGAAAATGCTCATGTAGAGTCGCTCCCCATTTTAATTTCCGAAGCAACATTCGTCAATTATTATTTATAGAAGTGAAAGCAAACATATGTAGTACGTACGGGTGCATTTGTTAGCCGAGGGTGGCGGTCGTAATGATATCTGTGTTGGTGAACTGTTCGGTGATTGGTTGATTTTTGTAAGGGGCGCATCCCTTCACGCTATTCCCTACGGTAATGCGGCAGGGAGCTCAGACACCGAGCATCCCCGCGGCGCACTGCGGGTACTTAACAACTAGTTACACTCAACTTACTTCCAAACATATGTTCAATACTATGTGATTTCAACCAGATACGATTGATCTACGAGCCAATACATTTACAATACCTATGCAGATGCCTTAACGAAATATAACAATACAAATTAATACCTTGACCTTCCGAAACAAAGCTGGCCGATTATAAAATGGTATCGTTGCGTCAATGAATTCGTCGCAAACAATGTTGTAGATATATCTACACAAGCCCGCATCGTGTCGATCCAGGTGTCGATCGCAGTTTGAGATTATCAACGATTGTTATCACAAGGGCACCCGTACATTGCGGCCTAGTCACGGCTAGACCAGCTGGGGGAATGAACCTTACCGACAGTGAATGTTGATGAATGTTGAAAGTACACATTTAATTAGTGCCATCTGATAAGTCAACAGCACCTGAAACCTTCAATCAGACCGGTGCCGGTGTCCCCAAATCACATGACAGATTGTAATGACTGTAAATCTGATAAAAGTTTCAAAAATAAAGTCACAAAAGAGTCACTCATGACATATTCATGAGACAATTGAAACATATAGATTTCAATCAGCATACTTGCAGCTATCATAATTATTTTAGAGGGCCAGTTTGTCTGAATCGAATTGCGTTGGACGAGTTAAATGTTCGATAACATCGCGGTGGGATTCGGTGAAATAATCGAACATCGAACTGGAGTCATTACGGTAAACAACACGAAATAAAACAATAATCAATCCGTACGGGCGTCACATTAGGCCGAATACACACAACAACGTTGTGACAGCGTCCGCGACAACCGGGAGCCACCCCTCGCGCGTTAGGCCGGGTTCACAATAGCCCCAGCGATGGCGGACCGATAACGCGCGTATGAATAATTCCTGTTATCGCACCATCTCGCCACATGCCCTACCTGGCCGCTACCAAGTTCCTCCAAAACAGCCGTTCCGATGCGACAGTTTAATCCGTTCCCCTACAATAACACAACAAAGCTGATTTTCCGGCGATAGCGTGGTACCGGGTGGCCACCGGCGCTTTTTATTCATTAGAGGGCTGCAAGTTTCGGCCATTGTACTAGATACGCAGTTTGTATACCACTAAGCCTTGATTGTTATGGGATTTCGTGTTTTACAAGCACGCGGGGCTAATAGAAAACAAAAACTATAAACATAATAGTAAATACGGTGGAAATTGAATTAGGAGATCCTCTTTTGTCATTATCTCTGGATCTCTGTGCGAATGTGAAGTTATTATGCGGGATTTTAAACCAGCATGTTTTGTTGGTGATGTTAGTTGTGTAAATAGAAAACTTCAGTAAATACTAAAGAAATAAAAAAATATTGAGGATTTTCGTCGATTCATCTGCATCCAACGTAATGCTGCTTAAGTACAAAGTAACTATATACGTATACTGGTACTTCTATTTTTAGCAAATAATACCCATTACCCAATTTAATTAAGGGACCAATCGACTCCCAACACTCATAGGGGTCAATAAATCATTATTTGGTGAAAAACCCCCATTTCTCACACAGTAATTAAAGCCAAGTAAATACGAAAATCAAATCATAAACCAATCATAGCTAAGCCGTTAGTTCCCACAGACGGCGCCGAAACAAAACACCGGAATTGAACCCCGGCCCTTGCCATGTGCCTACCCTCGGCAGATGCAGCAAGAGATCTTATCACCGCGCCACAGGGCACTAACACTGGTGTTCAAATTGACGATGTGCACCCGCCTTATGCATTTACTGTAACGGTTTTGTAACCCTTCGAATTTTTTCGGGTTGCGAATTTTTCACATACTCATTGGGTGTGTTAAGAGTAATTAAAGTACTGGCTGGCCCGCACTTCGAATATGGTTACTCTTTTTAAACTTGGGAACTCTTTGGTCGATTGACATGTAAACTTCCTGTTTGTGTCAATGGTTTACAGTTACAGTTCTTTATTTGAAAACTTTGTGACTATGGATTTAGTGAAAATTTTGAACAGAAAATGCTAGCAACATTATGAAAATGTAATGAAATCATAAGACTAGTTGGACTGATGTAAATGTTGAAACATTTTGATTTTGAAGTGGTCTCAGTTCTTTCCATGTTATTAAAAAAAAACTAAGAGCTAGTTAATCGCTTTTGTTGAATGTATTCTGATGATGAAAACTGGAAATTCTGTGTCAGGAGTTGTTCTTCTTTGTTAAAAGGATTCTGAAGAGGAGAGCTGGGGTGATTTATTATATGTTGTTATTGAGCTAAATACAGCAAAACGAGCTACGAATCGGAAAATCAGACTACTATGTTTCAGTCTCAGAATTTCCAGAGTGTTCAGTGTAACAGTATGTCTGGTTTTCTTTTTTCATCTCACTTACTCGAGAGCATACGCCAAATTTATCGTGTTAATATTGGATATCCGTAAAAATTCATTGAGTCCATTAACCCGCCCCTTGGTCTTGCATCCACACAAGCGTTAAGGCGGGGTTACACTGAAACCGAGCTCCCTCCTTTATGCTCCTCGCTTGCGGCGAAAATTGCCCCTTACGGCCCAAAGTGCCTCGTAACTGGTGGCTGCATATGTACGTAATAAACTATAATATGTGTGTTGTGCCAGCGTGACGTCTTCCGGTGACAGTTACAACTTGTAATAATTATAGCCCTAGACTTAGGTGATTTTATTGCGCCCGTCTACATGCATTTTAATGAAACGAATTATGTTTTCTGCGGAATTGAAAGAATAAATAAATTACAAGTACAATAAAGTAAAGAGAATTAGTTTTATTTAAAAGGGCAGGCTGTTGACGATAAAGCAATAGTTAACGATCTATTTTTTATTTTATTAAATAAGTAATTTAGTTCTTGACAGAAACACCCGGTGTTTGTTGTGTAGTATACATGTAGTTATTGATTGGAATTGACTCATGAACAAGAAGTGACAGGCCTCGTGAGAACTTTCCCGGGGCGCGTCAAGGTCACCCGGCCAGCGTCGTCCAGTCTGCCGCGGTTTATTTGCACGCCGTGACATCAGCATGCATCCGCATGCGAACTGCGTGCCCGCGCGTGTGTTCACGCCTTTACAACCGCCAATACGCACGCCATCTTATCCCTTCCACTTATTGTATTTAGACGTGTTATCCTTTGTTCCCGCGGTGGATCATTACGTGCCTGATCATCACGACATCGGTAATCCCTATGTACGTTGTCATAAAGGACACATTCCCTCGACGAACGCGCCCTGTGAAATGTCCGACGTGTTAGCGAATGATAAATGTAGGCGTCGGTATCGCGTATCGGATCTCACCGTTCGCACGCCGAATTAATTTTAATTTATTGATCGTCGTATCGACGACGAGTATTTTAGGTGCCTACTAACGTCGCAACGCTGCTTTGCTTTTAAAGTATTTATTTACAACATTGTCTTTTTACTGCTTTAATATATTGCTTGTGAAGTTGGGCTACTTCTCATGATTCTTTTGTTGTATTCTCACCTTGTTATCGACCAAATTGTAACGTTTAACCGACTATTTGCATTAATATGTTAAGAATACTCGTACTTTCTTATGCATTCACCATATAAACTAGATGCATAGCATGTTATTTCCGATTTAGGTTAAAGTTATTGTAATGAATTCTCTGTTAACGCGGGAATTATGCAATTCAAAATGAAGAATTTTTATTTTTGCTATTTAATATCTGCTAGAAAAGTGTTCGGCAGTTAACTTTATAATTGTCAGTAAAAATAAAAAATCATTTATCGTGAAGGAGTGAGGAACGCTTGCGAGCCAGCCATGACGGCCAGATGGAAAATATTCGCACGTTAATTAGCCGGATTTCCCTTATTATGAAAGTATGTAAATTATATTTTGAGCAATAAAATATCTACATTTATTTCAAAATTTGGTCGATGTTCTTATTTAACGATGCACGGTAACTTTAAACCTAAAAAGTGAAACCCAAACAAAACCAGTTGCGAAGTGTCGTTGCTTTATACTTATTTGTTTTTGTATTTTGTGCAGATGTTCCTTTTCCATGTGAAATATGTGTATTAAAATATTCTATAGGCTTAGACTCACTTCTCAGTGTTGAGACGTTATTGATTAAACGGCCCGACTATAAAACGTCGCTTGCTTTTGCAATGAGCGAATTCACGTTCGAAAACGTCAATGAACTTAGTTCAGAATTCGGGGAAGGCGATCCGCAGCTGAAGTCGAAAGTGATCGAATGCGACTGCACGCGTACGACCACTCCCACACTCCCGTATCGCCGTGTGTGTCTTGTACCGACCATTTACTTCTAATTCTTCGACCAAAATTATTTTTATGATCGACCTGGCCGCGTCCCGAATGGTAAACGTGCTCACGGGCGGTCACACCTCACCTTACCTCCTGATTGGATTATAATGCTTTTATATTACAATTCTTATTATTACGGATGGGTGCTACCGAGTGGCGTGTGACAAGTGACGCAGGGAATAACAACTAGTGTCGGACGCGGACGGAAAAGCTGTCTTGTCGAACGTTCGACACAACTTCGATAGACTCGAAACAATCGTACTTTTAATATCTTGTTTGACGTTTTGTTAATTAAAATCTTGGCGTTTAAAGGAAGACATTTATTAAATAAACTTTTAAATGACTGACGATTATGTGCTTCACTTTGGCAATTACGTGACTGATCTCGCAAAATTTATATCTATGTATTTATTTCGGATGTGAAATTTTATTTTCAACAATAACTTCAGAATTTAATCATGATATAATGAATTATATTAATTACTTGACAATTTCAAAATATCGCCAACACTGTTCGCCTACAGCGAACTTGATTTTCGACACGACACGATCGGTTAAGCCCACTCGGATTAGAGTACGACTAGTCGAACGTCGTCGCATCGTGGGTGTCTCTTTGATTTACGACAACTCACGACGAGACGGTTATACACCTTCTATATAATAAATACCACTAAAACCTTCTTGTCTTGCGGTAAACATAACTAATTAACGAACGGTAAGCAAGAAACTGTTGTAAACTTCAACTTACCAAATAAAGTTTTACGCAAGAAATTCCATATCATTTATGCTTATATTACCGACTACTTTAACTATGTCTTATCTCATTATGCCAAATAACTATCAAGAATTTCGTAGTATCAAACTAACAAATGAATAGAAGAACATCACTAAAGAATCTAAAATATGATACTCAGCGAATATCTAAGCATTTAGACGTTATCTTTTTAGATAGAATCTACGTCTACGAATAATTGTTGGTCAAAGCTACTTTAACGCTTCGGTTAGGTATTGCATCAATCGATTCTTGATTCTGTTAATCGATTAGGTGGCATTGGATCTTGTGATTCTCGCCCTTAAGCGGTGGAGTTAGGGTTTAATTTAGAAGCACTAGTCAAGAAATGAGGTACCTTCAATTAATCATGCTTAAATACAGCAATAGGTTTATCATAATGCGGTAGTTTAATACTCGAGATGAGAGGACAATTTCTTCTCGGTTGCAGTGACACGGTGGAAGGAATGTCTTGCATACAGGACATGTAATTTCAAGCGCATGCGCGCCGCATACCGAATGCGCCCGCCTCGTTGGAACCCGGGGAGGGTACATTGTATTTTTATTTTATTTTCTGACGAACCCATCACTTCTCATTAAGTGGCGTTTGGAGAATAACTTAACATCACTAATGTCCGGACACGAATTTTATTGTTATTGCATTTTAATAAATTTTTCATTGTTCCAACTTGTCAATGGGACTCTCCATACATTTCCGAGTATTTAGGAAGGAACCTACGTTTTGTTATTGTTTATTGGTGAGATTTAAAGGCGTTTATTGAATGTGAATATATTATGGGACTCACGCGTCTATAGAGCCAGCACCGTCGATAAAATCAATAGGAACCACGATACATATCCAATTTCTTCTATTCGACTAAACAATTTTTGTAGTCAGTTAATTCTACATCAAAAGTTGCGCAAAACGGATGTTACAGTCAATATCATTACATGCAGACATTGCAATAACTAAACCCAATCTATCACGAGTTAGAAACCCGAATCCGAATCGACTCGATTTTTAACCGACAGATATCGATATCAGTGGCGCAGGGTAAAATTTCTTGAGAGTGAACCCGGACCAAAACGTGAATTCCAGTAACTATTGCTCCAACCTAGACTTTTCAGTTTAAATATTCAACCCAAATTCTCTGCGATTTTTGAAAGATCTACTTGATTTCTCTGGTCTTCCATCATCGAATTTCCTTATAATGGGACCACTTTCGAAAATATCTTCTTTACAACAAAAAAAAAAAAATCAAAATCGGTTCATTAACGACGAAGTTATCCCGCGAACAAAGAACCAACAAAAAAAAAAGGTAATATACATACGGACGGAATTCACGGAATAACGTACGGTTAACAAATTGAAATCACATATTATTGGTAATCTCAATCACATCACAAAACGATAAAAAAATATTATGTTCACACAACCTTATACTAATCGCCTTCACACCTTAACACCGCGATTCAGAGTCGTGACGTAAATGCACAGCGCCATCTAGTTGAAAACTTCGAAACTAACATGACACTGTTTTACGATGCACACTGAACACTTACTGAACTATTGAACTGAACTAACCTTGATATTACTGCGCTAACTACACAAAACTTAGAAATTTCAACAATAATAATACCAAGTATAATGCAAATGGACAGGTGAAAACAATAAACACAAAAATATAAATAAAAAGTGCGAACCAAAAGTAATGTGAATCTGTTATCCGAATAATACTATCTAAACGAATTACGAAGTCCAGTATCATTCTATCTCGTTCTGGCGTACGCATTTCATATTTCTATCCTTATCATAAGCCGGTAATATTCGGCTTTCCAGCGTCCTTAAACTAGCGGTGTTATATGGCATCAAGCTCACGATCGGTACAAGAGAAACTATGAATTAAATGAACTGAATTCTGGATTCGCCTTGCGGCTTACAAACGTTATCTGTTTGGCGTGAGTTGAAATTGCGCGGAAAAAAAATGTAGGCGTTTATTTATTTTTTTGATTGTTCTTTTCATAATTTGTTTATGATAAATGAAAATAATAGATACTAGTATTTGCTATATTTCGAAAGGCAAGCCGATAGGAATCGTGTTGTTAGCTGGCTTCGGGCCTGATCGATATGCCAGTAGTGAGACATCGGTACTCTTCAAAGCGTTCACGGATCCGTATGAAGCTGACTGACTGCAGAGTTGCCATATAAAAAGATGAATACAGAAGTTAAACTACTCATAAACATCAAAGCAACTTAATACGCGAGCATATTGCATCGTTGCTACGCGATCGTGGGCGTAGTAGGTCATGTGCTACGATCGGCGTAGCAGATGCTACGCTACAAAATCCGTAGCCGATAGCAAAGAAGTTCTACGCTGCTGCTACGATATTCGTAGCAGATAAAGGCGACTCCACTACTCTACTTTCTTTATGATTAGTGATTTTATTTGAGCAACTGCTACGCTGCGATTAGCTTCTCTATAATGCGTTACGATTGCGGTAACATAAGAACGCTGCTGTTATTGTCGTAGAAATGAAATAAGTAAATTGATAAGAATAATCTAATTTTGTCTACGGAGAATGTGCTCCGTAGACAAAATTAGATTATTCTTATCAATTTACTTTTTAACAAAATATACAAACTATGTTTTTGTAAGAATAACGGGAGATGAACCTGCACTGTCGTAGTCAATTACTCATTATACCACCAGGGGAAGCGACCCGAGGGAAGAGTTCATTAAAGAAATTGGGGGAGACTTTCGTCCAGCAATGGAACGTATGGCATAGGTTAAAAAAAAGCTGAATTGAGAATCTTCTTATTAGAAGTCGGTTAAATAGAATAGCCAGTGGCCTTAATTCATTTCGTCACCATAGAGCATTTCACTGTTTATTTTTTTCTTTTTGTTACGTAATTAAATTGACAAAGAGACATGACTTTTAAAAATTGCCAATATGTAACCCAACCCTCAAATTTTCATGCATAATTATAAATATTTATTAAAGAAAAAAAAAGTAAATATTACTATTTTTTTTAACTCTGACGCACTAATTCGGTTTGCGATTTATTAATGCAGCTATTAACATTTCATTGTTGAAACTAAACCTTCTGCATCTACTTTCACAGTCGGTATTCATAAAAGCGCTCATAGATCCGTAAGAAGGCGGCTGACCGCAGGGCCACTGTCGGCCAGTTACCCAGTATGTCACGGCACACAGCATCACAAGATCAAACGCGCCGTGCTGGGAGATCTGACCAGTTTCCGCTACATTTCACTTGAGATTGTTTAGCAGGTGAAGTTATGAGGGACTTTGTTATTATTTTTTATAGGTCAAAAGAAAAAGAAACTATGTTGGTATGCTTACTTTGACCAGTTGTCTTAATAATGCTATTTAATATACAAAATAGAGTTATATTTTTTTACGCAATAACGCCTGCGTCGCGTCTTCGCAAAGATATATAAAGAAATGAAAAAAGAAGAGAGGCGAGAAGAAAGGCGTCTGGAGTACCTATCCAGAAGACGCAGGATCGAACCCGGCCCGCAACTGAATTTTTCGTTTCTTTTAAAATGTTTTTATAAAATAGAGTTTATGTAGTGTGTATGTTGTGTATGTTGTTTGCAAGCAGCTTCGCTCTCTGTTATGCTACGTTTCTTAAAAATACATCTCATTCTTCACTATCTTTCTAATATTATGACTGCGAAAGTTAGTGAGGATGTGTGTGTGTTTATTACTTTTTCGCATAGATACTATTGACTAGATTTCAGTATTTTACCGTACGGTGTACAGCGTACTCAAAGTATAATGAAAATTTAAAAAGCGTCTTTACTGTTATTTTGAGGAAGTATTTTTATTAATTTTATTTTACAACTAAACGTCAAAATATCCTTTTACGTCGCAAACGTAAAATCTCGTTAAAAGACCTCAGGTTAACTAGCATAGTAATCCAAAAATACGATATTCTTCCTAGTCAGATAACTTCATGAATTCTAGTCATCAAGTCCTAGCTAAGTATATACAAGTACCTACTCAAGTTAGATTTACTGAGCCTCAAGCTATGAATTAAATATGAAGGCACTTAATGACACGTTTCTAACATAAAGCGATTTATCATGTATGAGTTTACTACTTTATTTTATATAAACACAATAGGTACATAGTCTATAAATAGTCACTGTTGTACATGGTAACTTATCATGTCAATAATTTCAACGGGAAATATATTCTTAGAATTATTTTTATTTATTACTAGGTTTTGCCATCTTCCCCTCTCGTCTCACCTTTTAAAGTTCCCAGAGGTGCCTTAATTCCCGAAGACCAATGGGTAGTCAAATAATAACACGAAAACAAAAAGGAAGAGGCATATTCTATTTCCTATATGTCGTCGCGAGCAATTTCCAATTTGGAATTCAAGATGACAACATTATCAAAATAAGAAGTCTATGCTTTAATTTCTTAATATTGGCAAACATGTAACTTAATTCTGATTGGTTGACCGAGTTGTACTGTGAACGCCGTGTGATGGCGCTACTGTTCTCCCGCCAAAACACGTGGACAGAGTCGATTTTTGAGAGGCTTTATTAAAATAGTGCATAGAGTGCGAGGATTTCCCGCCACAGACTTGGTTGCGAGCGGACGATCGAAACTGTCACGTTCACCGTACAAACCTTATTGCCAAATTATCTCAAGTTAATCCGCATTGTGAATATCCTGTGAACATACCGAATAAACGTGTCTGTGATTTGTAACTAAACCTACGTTTTACTGGCTTGCCCGAGTACCCACTGACTGATCCCATGGAACTGATGGAACCTGCATGAAGAAACGATGATGATCACCACTTTCATCAACACGCCCACACATACCTACTCCACGTCGCTCCATATCCCCTTCTGTGTCGATATCAGAAGTGGGATCAGCTCGGGCGCCTAGCATTGATATGAGTATTGGCGGCAGTTTCAAGTAGCAAAACAAGAATACGCCTGCAAGACCGATTGAAAACTATACGAAGATCAACTAAGCCAGTCTCAGACATTGATCTACATTCTTGGAGCTTGACGGTGAACAACGGACAGCCTCACAGAATTTCAAATCGACGAAGCAGTACTAGCATTGACTTCGAAATACGGGACCACATCGAAACAAGCTATCAGGAGAAGAGCAACGCAGTAAGCAGCGATCAGCATCAACGGCGGGCCGGCACGGTGGCGGCTGTGCGGAGGCACGGCGGCGTCAGCGCGGGCAGCGCGCGGCGCGCCCGTAGCGATGGCAGCGTGCAGCGGTGAAGGTGATATCAGACGGTTCACTCGAATGATTGTTCACTCGAGTGAATGATACCGGATGCCAATATCCAACACTGTTGGATCGGTTCACTAATGAATTCATTCGGCACTCGTGTTTCATTTTTTGTTCAGACATTTCATTTCGAGTGAAATGTGCCGAATGAAAGGTGAAAATGAACAAAAAATGAACCGTCTGAAAGTGCCTTGAGCGGTGCGCGGAGCAGCGGCGCGTGGCGGCCGTGCGGAGGCGCGGGCGGCGCGCGGCGGTGGCGCGCGGCTGTGCGGCTGCGGCTGAGTGGCGGTGGCGGCGGCTGTGCGCGACACGGAGTCCGCGGGGCGGCGGCGGCGGCGCCACGCGCTACCCGGCGGCGGAGCGCGGCGCGACGCGGCCCTGGCACGACGTGACAAGTGACGTGCCAAGTCCAAGGTGGACGTGGCAGGATGATACGATCCGGTGAGTCGTAGACATTTTTTTATTTCGATAGTGGTGCTGAGTGTTCTCTCGTATAACAAAGTATGGCGAATAAATTCTAAGCATGTCTATTCGTTGTTGAAATAATGACAAAAAAAAAACAAAAGTTTGTAACGCTCGTGTTACTGTATCGAACAAATTAAAAGTGATAATGATATTCATGGGCATTGTTTACAATTATCATTTCTTTATAGTACCAGATAAATTCATGCCACAACATAATGATAGCACAATGATAGTGTCTAACTTTTTAAATGATGATTTGAGTGATACCGTTTCAAGCGCCACGGTTGACGCAGTGGCTCAACGCAGTAATTGATGGCTGCGGTGCGTGTTGCGGCGGGTTTGGTTCCCGTAACGATTTTTTATGGACACCAATTGTTTGTTTGTGAGTTTAAATGTTTGTAGTATGGGATAACAGATAGAAACGTTGTTCTGCCACAGTGATAGAAATTAATTTGAATGTAATTAAAATGAACGTTTCGCCCGCTTGTGAGTTATTCGTTTGAATTTATTGAGCACGCATTGTTTATGCTTTAGCTGTTGACAATAGTTGACGAAGTATTTCTAAAACGACTACCTTGTTGGTGTAGTGGTCGTAAGCGCGACTGCTGAACGTGAAGTCCGGGATTCGGTTCCCAGGTCCAGTTGTGTTATTGGGTTTTTCTATTAGGCATTTCTCAGTGGCAGCCATGTGGTCCAGATTTGTGCCAAGTTGGTGGTAATAGGCGCGTCTCTTATGACATGAGACATTAAAACATAACTGGCATAATGGAAGTATACCTTTGCCTAACCCGTCGGGTATAACAGGCTTGATGTTATTTCTAAAACGAGAGAGCACGCGGCCCACAATATCGAACAAAGTTTAGGCCATATTAAAAATCTAGTTGCCATGGTTACGAAACCAAAGAAAATTGGATCAAGTTTAATTTTAATTCAAATACCTAACTGATTTACATGAAGGCAATTGTTGTGCCTCGAAATGATTGACCAATAACAGAAACTTTAAGTATTCGATCGTCTAAGAAAGATAACTCAAATTGACGTTCCGTATGTACTGGTTGTTGACATGATTCCAATGGAGATTGAAATAATGAAATCACTTCCGCTATTGTTTGAATATGATGCACACTAAAATGACTAAGTGACTACCTTTTTTTAAACAAACTGTACAGTCTAGTCGTAGTTGTAACTGCGATTCTATGAGTCGTTCAGGGCGCAATGTGCGGCTAGATGTATGGTGGCTGGGTCTCTTTGAGAGACTATTGATTGGGTCTCTGTGAGACTATTGATTGGGTCTGAATAAGACTATGGGTCTCTGTGAGACTATTGATTGGGTCTACATGACTATTGATTGGGTCTGAATAAGACTATGGGTCTCTTTGAGACAATTGATTGGGTCTGAATAAGACTATGGGTTTCTTTGAGACTATTGATTGGGTCTATATGACTATTGATTGGGTCTGAATAAGACTATGGGTCTCTTTGAGACTATTGATTGGGTCTGAATAAGACTATGGGTCTCTTTGAGACTATTGATTGGGTCTGAATAAGACTATGGGTCTCTGTGAGACTATTGATTGGGTCTATATGACTATTGATTGGGTCTGAATAAGACTATGGGTCTCTTTGAGACTATTGATTGGGTCTGAATAAGACTATGGGTCTCTGTGAGACTATTGATTGGGTCTGAATAAGACTATGGGTCTCTGTGAGACTAATGATTGGGTCTCTTTGAGACTATTGATTGGGTCTATATGACTATTGATTGGGTCTGAATAACACTATGGGTCTCTTTGAGACTATTGATTGGGTCTTAATAAGACTATGGGTCTCTTTGGACTATTGATTGGGTCTGTGTGACTATTGATTGGGTCTGTGTGACTATTAATTGGGTCTGTGTGACTATTAATTGGGTCTGTGAGACTATTTATTGGGTCTGTGTGACTATTGATTGGGTCTGTGTGACTATTAATTGGGTCTGTGTGACTATTGATTGGGTCTGTGTGACTATTGATTGGGTCTGTGTAACTATTGATTGGGTCTGAATAAGACTATGGGTCTCTGTGAGACTATTTATTGGGTCTGTGTGACTATTGATTGGGTCTGAATAAGACTATGGGTCTCTGTGAGACTATGGTTTAGGTCTATAAGACTATTGATTGGGTCTGTATAAGACTATGGGTCTGTATGTAACTATGGGTCTGTATGTAACCATGGGTCTGTAAGACTATCGAAAGGGTCTGTATAAGAATATGGGTCTGTAAGACTATCGAAAGGGTCTGTATAAGAATATGGGTCTGTATATGACTATGGGTCTGTAAGGCTATCGAAAGGGTCTGTATAAGACTATGGGTCTGTAAGATTATCGAAAGCGTCTGTATGGGACTATGGGTCTGTCTTGAAGTCTAATTCTGTTCACGTTAAATTCTGAAGTATCTTTCGATTGTGTTATACCTACCTTGTTGTCAGGGTAGGCCGAGCAAGAGTTTTGCTACAAATGAGACATTTGTTACAGATACACACGAGGACGTGTGAATCGTCAGTCCGGCCGTGTCGTCGCGAGCAATTTCCAATTTGGAATTCAAGATGACAACATTATCAAAATAAGAAGTCTATGCTTTAATTTCTTAATATTGGCAAACATGTAACTTAATTCTGATTGGTTGACCGAGTTGTACTGTGAACGCCGTGTGATGGCGCTACTGTTCTCCCGCCAAAACACGTGGACAGAGTCGATTTTTGAGAGGCTTTATTAAAATAGTGCATAGAGTGCGAGGATTTCCCGCCACAGACTTGGTTGCGAGCGGACGATCGAAACTGTCACGTTCACCGTACAAACCTTATTGCCAAATTATCTCAAGTTAATCCGCATTGTGAATATCCTGTGAACATACCGAATAAACGTGTCTGTGATTTGTAACTAAACCTACGTTTTACTGGCTTGCCCGAGTACCCACTGACTGATCCCATGGAACTGATGGAACCTGCATGAAGAAACGATGATGATCACCACTTTCATCAACACGCCCACACATACCTACTCCACGTCGCTCCATATCCCCTTCTGTGTCGATATATATATCTCTGTGGCAAAATCTGTTCAGCGGTTTAGATTTGAAAACTCACTTCCTGGTTTGTGATATTAACATAGAACTTAGAAGCCTTTGTTCCTGGCGTTGCCCACGTTAAGTTCGGTTTTCATCCCATGTGCCTACATCGGCATACAAATCATGCCAGGATAAAAGTATCCAATCAGTAAATTCAGATTGTAAACTATCTTTCTACAAAATTACTTCCGAATCAGTTCAGTTGTTTTTGTTTTGTGTGGAAGAAAATCATCCAGCTTTACAAACGTTGGAATACCGTTCAATAAAGATACTACAAAGATAAATCTGAGAAAACCGATCATACAATTCAAAAACATAAGCTGATAATCCATGTCTTAACAAAATGATAGCTTATCTCAAGAGCGACTAAATCTATCAGAGCCGACTATCAAAACACATGCTTTGGTTTGCGCAAGCGCAAGGGCACGTGTCTAATATTAGAGCAAGTATAATGAAGGAGAAAAATATGTGATACACTACAAAAATCCAAAGATTTTGTTGTTTTTTTTTGCAGGAATTGTTAATGCTGTGATTGTATCTTAAGTATCAACTGTCTATATAAAGTGTCATAAATGAACCAGATAAATGCTTATTTATCTGGTTAATTTATGACACTTTATATTACAAAAGACTATTCAAACTCGTTTCATGAATTCATATACGTTTACATATATTTTTGCTCTTGACTGTACTGCCTCCAATAATAAACGCCCTCACTAAGATGTCGAATCTTTATGATAACAATTGACGTAGCAAGATCGACTCCTGCGCATCCACGATAGACATGTACGTAAATAAGAACAAATGTACGTCTGAACTGATTAGATTAGTTTTACAAACAATCCAAATACTTCAAATAAAGTGTCAGTAGTTGGACGTCAACAACCAAATATCATGTGATGGTTTCTGGTTTCTTTATAATGTAGTCACAGGGTCGTCTGTAATCTATTTGATGCCCTGGGCAGTTTAAGAACTGAGGGGCCCACGGAGCATATAAAAGTGAGACAAGTGATCCCTACATTAGGTTTTCGTTTCATCATTTCTTAAAAAATATAGGATAAAATAACAAGCGTAGCAAGGTCAAATATAATTTTGGTTTTATTTTCATATGTTTATAAGAAGTCAGGACTCTCAAGAATTAATAAGACTTCACTTGTCTAGAATGACTAATAGAAAAGATCATAGCTCCCATGTTTGAATTTGCACCTACTACGTATTACCAAAGTAGGTGGACAAACATATCCACATAAAAAACTTTTTACAAAACATGTTTCCTCAATAAAAAGAGGAAATAAACATATAGAAAACATCCGAAAGCACGTATAAAATAAATTAGTTTAGCAATATAACCACTCAAATAAGCCTCATAACTCGTATAAAATATAGCAAATAATGACAATAACGTACTACAGACACGACACGAGAACAATATGAGTCGTCATAATCATTTTCATAATTAATAACCGTGTACAAGTCACGATGTCTATCACAGAGCGTGATCTGAGAAGCTAGAAGGATTTTCATCAGCGAACACGAACAAATTGTTTTACAAGCTACGATTTATTGGGTTATAGGAATTGCGAAATTACAAGTTGGCTAACATCGTCCGGGGTCTGTCTGACCCCACAATCTTGACAATGGCGGGCGAGAGGCCGAGTGTTCCTGTAATAATGCCTATAATGACGGCGCCTGCGCCGGCCAGCAGCATGCTTACATAACAGTTCGTGACTTGCGCATTACGGTATCGGGAGAAAAATACGAGTCCACAACATACAGGCACGCACCTCACGTCAGTTTTGTATCGATAATCCATCATTTATTCGTTAAATTCTACTCTTTCTTTTTTCCATGAGGATGTAGCCACTCTATGGTGTCAGAACTAATTAAACCACTCTCGGGAAGCCCACAAACTTCTAACATGGCTTTGGACTAACATAAATAAAGTAAAATTACTGTTAGAATTCATAGTACACAGCTACCGACACTTTCTCGCAAGAAATTCAAAGAGGGAAGTGCAAAGTATGCTTCGTTTGTGTGTTAATAAAAAGTAATGAAGCGAAACAGCTAATTAATTAGAGATAAGTTATTATAACCGTCACAACCGTACTCTTTGAAGCCAGAGGCGCACTTCCGAACATCCACAGTTCAATAACGATATAAGATCTTTAACTATATGTTCTGTAAAACTTTTTATATTTTATTTAACATTTTAAATTACGGCTGAACTTTTATTATATCACAAAGCCGTACAACAAATAGTAAATTTCTAAAATAATTATAGAGCCATAAATTGCAATAAAATATTAGAATCAGCTGTATATAAAAAGGCATTTCTAACACGCGATCGGGTTAGTACTTTGATCATTGCAAAGAAAACATTAAAAAGTGTTCTTAATTTATTGGTTCGTGTATTAATGAGTTAGTATCTTTCTGTATTTAATTTGAATTTATCGACGTTTGCAGTCCGCCCCTGTGGTCGCAGGAACTCGTTCGCAGGTCATCAACTATAACTTAATCCTACCAGATAGCTAAGTCCGTTCGACCTTTCGTATGATTCATGATCACTCCCTTACTGTTTATAATTTCAGTTATCAACACAATAATTTACTTATTATGTAAGTTTATTATCAACGTTAACTGTCAAATGCTTACTGGACAGGTCCACTCAAATCTGCATATGTTTTTTTTCTTCGAAAGACCATCTCAAATGTGGGGACATGGCTTAACCAATTTAACACCTGGACTTTAAAAGATACTATGACCTCTGAGTTTGTTTCAGTTTCTTCTCGAAAAACCGACCTCATCTAGTTCGAAAAAAAAGTGTTTTGACGTGAAAAAGTCTTTGCAAAATAAATATCAATTAACGTATCTAAATGTCAATTCATAATACATTGTTCAGTAAAAAATCAAATAAAAGGGAATGTTTAACGATTAGTGGGACTATGGGACTGCAACAAATGCATAGTTTTAATGACTGAGTAAGGAACTGCAGGGCGTAGTCTTTGTAATGGGTATTATTGATTAATATTTCTGCTACGAGTTGTCAGCACCCTTTCTGGATTGACTTGAGTAAAATAATTTGTATTTAGAGGTTAACAAGGCAAGGTAAAGACTTCTTGCTTGATCCTTGACTCTGAGGTCAAGTTTTAACATTATTAATCATCATTCATTTAGATCATTTTAATATCTACAAAAGGGGTCTCATACTGTTTTCCCAAAAACTATATTTGAGATGTCACGATACTAAAAAATTGATGGAGGTGCATGGTGCATCAGCTCACTGACGGGCGCCTTGGGAGATTATTTGTCAATGCTTAGCAACATTGAGTTTTTGCACCTAAACTCAATGTTGCTAAGCATTGCTCTAAATAGCAGGCGGTGGAATTATTTAATATGTTGCCTACTGATCTGAATTATTGGTTTATAAGGTTACTTTAATTAAAACTAAACTTAAAGCATTCCTATCGTCTTTTAAATCTTCTTTCAACATAATTTGGACTCTAAACTTCGGTTTTCTTATATCAAAGATTTTTTAGTTATCTAGCAAATATTACCTATATGAATCGATCATGCATTTGATCTTGATTGATCATAATTGCTATCTTCTTACTATTTTGCGTTACAAATCGATCATCGAGATAACTTTAATGTAGGCTAATGTCATCATCTAAAAACAAAAGTGCAGTGTCAGGGCTGTTACTGAGAAATTCTTGTTTTTTTTTTTGGTTGTGTATCATTAGGATTCCTCACATTCTGGGTGAAAATCTTTATCGTTTTAGTATATCCAGATATTAAGTCTAATAACCACCACGTTTCTATATTTGTTCTGTGCGGTCCAGGGCTGCGGTGCCCATTAAAGACAATCGGGATACTTTTTACTTGACCTGGGAATCAAACCCATGCTCATGCTTAACAGTATTGACCACCAAACCAATGGGGCTTAATTCAATGAAGCTAAGACTTTCGATCTCAGTGTCCAAATTCTTCGAAACACTAATTTATTATCATCAAAGTGCCATAGACAACTTCGGTGTAACATTGCAATCAAATATAATAAATCAATAGCAACATTATTACTTACTTAGTGGACATTTTAATCAATGTTATTCCGATGACAGATCGCTACGATCGGCCGTAGGTACACACAACTAAACGTCAAGCTAAACAAAACCAGTATAAGCTGACCTTTCATTGTGCGAAAAGGTAATGTAAGGCGAGGCCAAGATAAACTGGTTTTGTATATTGAAGTGAAGCCGTATGTACACTGAGAACAATGTATAGCCTCTAACAGTCACGAATACTGGCCATAGTTTGCTTATAAACTATATTAATTCGTGTCTCGATATAACTATGTTGGTGACGTCATCAAAGTTAGTACTCATAGGTAGTTTGAATGCATGGTTGGATGGATGGATGTTACTCTATGACACCAGAATGTATGAATGAACGGATCTGAATGAAATTTGGGACGAGGAGTCAGAACTACTGAACGGATTTGGATGTTTAGGTCAGAGAAACAACACATTCGCTACCTTTAATCTCGGTATTTCGCTCCCTTGGGATAATTTTCGACCAAAATCCAGGCAGAGCCGCTGCCAAAAGTTAATATTTCAATAACAGGAATTTACTTTTCTCTCGTTATTTACAACAACAGCTGTTATTTTATTACAACCCACAGTCTTCGTACCGAAGCCCTACTAAAAACAAGGAAGTATTAAACAAGCCTAAGTTTTATCCTCGTTAAAGATATTCCGAACAAAAATGTGCAAAATCCCGTCCGAACAACACTAACAAGTAAACAAGTCGCCATAAGCACGTAACAGCACACCTGCGCCCGCGCAGCTCACTGATGACGGTTATTGCGCGCGCGCACCCGCCGACCGTGCTCCTATTACCCGAGTACACAGACTGGCGAATTGTTGCCTTGTCAGGTGCCGTATGGCTGAGGTCAATGGTTTGATGACCACAGTTTTACTGGCTAAGGAAGGCAGTAGGATAACACCGTCCTTTTTTTACGTTTAAAAATATCCCAATTGCAGAACAAAATGTTTTAAGGTTCTGTATTACTTGAACGCTCTTATTTTCTTTTTTAGGGCTCAAATAAAGTCCTATTGGAACTCTATAAGGCCTATAATCAGAAGTGGACGTCTTACGGTTGATATGATGATGATGATTCTAGATTGTAGCTCGTAAAGCATTTGCCTTGGTCTGATTGTGGTTGAGAAATTTAGTAGAACAACAGTTTTTCAATGAACCGATAGTCCAGTCATTAAAGCCTAAACCCGAAAATAATTAGTAACACGCTGAAATTTTAAGTGGTTCTTAAGGAAGGTAAAATAACATACCGGGTGATTTTGCAGCGTTCTGGGGTGTACGGAAAGGGTTGAAAAGGGGTGAAAAGTGTTTTTTGCTAATAACATTGCCAATAAAATTAGTAACACGCTGCAAATTTGGAATAAGGTTGTTCTTACGGTTTTGTAACGTGTATTAAATTTGCAGCGTTTTTCAACATACGGAACATTGTTTTTTTTCAAAACAGTGCAATTAGTTAAAAACAGGGGTAAGAAAATTAGTAACACGCTGCAAATTTGGAATTAGGTTGTTCTTACCGGTTTGTAACGTGTATCAAAAATTGTAACTCGCTGTAAATAAGTTGTTTTTACCGTTTCGTAAGGTATATCAAATTTGCAGCGTTTTACAACAAATTTAACATTGTTTATTATTAAAAAAACAGTGCGATATACGTTACGAAACGGTAAAAACAACTTAATTACGAATTTACAGCGAGTTACAAATTTTTTTCACCCGTGTGATTAAATAATTTCATTTTTTTTAATAATAGACAATGTTCCGTATGTTGCAAAACGCTGCAAATTTGATACACGTTACAAACCGGTAAGAACAACCTAATTCCAAATTTGCAGCGTGTTACTAATTTTCTTACCCCTGTTTTTAACTAATTGCACTGTTTTTTTAAAAAAACAATGTTCCGTATTTTGCAAAACGCTGCAAATTTAATACACGTTACAAAACCGTAAGAACAACCTTATTCCAAATTTGCAGCGTGTTACTAATTTTTTTGGCAAAGTTATTAGCAAAAAACACCTTTTCACCCCTTTTCAACCCTTTCCGTACACCCCAGAACGCTGCAAAATCACCCGGTATGTTATTTTACCTTCCTTAAGAACCCCCTAAAATTTCAGCAAGTTACTAATTATTTTCGGGTTTTGGCTTTAATGACTGGACTACGAAGACTTGACAACACCTCGTCCTCTCATTTTCTTGAGAATAGGTCTTTAATAATTCAGGAAAGGAACTCAGGATACTAACTTTTTATTATTGTACCTTCGTTGTCATGCTCTACGAGTACACCATACTTTTATGTGTAAAGCCGTCAAATCGGAATTATATAGGGTGACTGGTAATTAGTGTACGATACTTAAACACGTGATTGTGCTCATGATAACCAACAACTTTTACTATGGGAACAAACCCGAAAACTCGAGAAAAAAATCATCTATTCAGTACATTTATTTTTGCTTAATGTACTGAACAGCTGATATTTTTTTCACGATTTGGGCTTTGCTCCCATATTAAAAATTGTTTGTTAACATGAGCACAATCACGTGTTTAAGTATCGTATACTAATTTCCAGTCACCCTATATAGTATTATACACATTTGTAAGTAGAACCTGACTGGCGAATTTAGTATTAAGGTAGGTGAACCAAGGAAGGCCACACTAACAAATAAACAGTTATTATTCGTTTATTTACTAAACAAATAAAACTAAAAAATATTGTAGTAATACTTTGTTTTATTACTTATCATAAGACCACTTTTTTGAATTGCAGATTTAATCAATATTAATTAGACATAAGTTTTATTGAACTCTACCAAATGGCCTAACTAGGAACAGGGGCTTCTATGAAGGCCATCGTAATAAATAGGTTATTTAACACTAAAAGTTACTGTTATTAAATCTACGTTAAAAAGAAGTGGTTTATATGATTGTTATATAATAAAACAAAGTATCACTTTAACATTTGTTAGTTTAATTTATGCAATAAATGAATTAATAATAACTGTTTATTTATGAGAGTGGCCTTCCATGGTACACCACCTTAATTTTACGTTGTCTATTCCCGATATCCAAGAAGCGAGGGCTTGTTACGTACTACCAAAATAATAGCGCGAGCGATTCGCGGCTGCGTCTGTGATTTTCAGTTGGATGGATCTTTGTAAACGGAAGGAATTTGTCATCACATGGCAATAACTACGAAATTTTAATAATTGGCCTTCGAAGGAGCATGGCCTTCCATGGTCCACCCACCTTATGAAGTTTCTGCCTTTTTTATGGAAAAAAGGCGTAAGGTGCATTGCAATATGCAATGGGATTTAGAAGAGTGGTATTATCGTTAAAAAAGGATTAGTAACAGCTACGCCAGTCAACACAACCCGTTACCCATTAATTAAACTAACCGTTTCAATTAATTTAATCACAATAAGTGAACCAACATTAACTAATGGTAAATACATATGTAATGAGCTGTAAACTAATGAAAAACATTGGCTTCCTCACACATAAATAAACGACGCTTTTATTTAATTATCAAGCATAGCCAATAGAAATGTAAATTTACAATTAAGTGCATTCATTGAGAAAATTATAAACGCGTTTTTAGTCAAACTGATAGTTTTTGCAGTGATGAAGATAAAAGTTAATTTATTCCTGAACTTAAATACATTTTAAATTGGGTTTAGAGTCCATTGCTCAATAGTGTAGTGGTCGCACAACTGCTTAACTTGAAGAAGTGCGTTTGATTTCCAGTTAGAGTACGAGTACAGGTTATTAAATGAAATATAAAAATGAAATTAGGATATTTTCACAGCTACGGAGCCTGAGGCTTCTTAATGATAATAAACTTGACCCTTATTAGACCTAAAAATAACTTGGAAAATTGGATATAGGTTGGTTTGAGGCACCCAGTTGCTTAACTAAATCAAGCATTATAGGTATCATGTTATATTAAGGTTAGTTCAATAAATTATAATTCTTTGTAGCTAAGAATTTGTGGTAAGCAACCGGTACTTGCGTCCCCGACAAAGATAAAGACTAAATAGTACAGACACGTTATTACAAATGTAACAAGTTGTGAAGTACTATTTGTTTTAATTAAACTAAGTTTTAACATGTTTTTAAAAAGGTACTGGTTTTAAAATAGAATATATTCACAAAATAGCGAAGCAAAAAGAAATAGTTGCATACCTAATCAATGTACCAACTTGCAGTAGCAGATAACAATCAGTTTATAAGCTCCAAGAATCCAAAGCGATGGATATCTACATCCAAAAGTAACAAAGAAAGACAAATGCCACACTTTTGTTGCACAAAGGAGTGTCCATTCTTTAGCGGCGGTGCGGTAATGAGTCTATGTCTTGGTAGCTAGTACAGAACAGTGGGGCATAAATCATGGCTGGCCAGGAAATCATTCATCCTCAGTAATGTGCTGTGAAAATAGGCTTCCATTCGGTACGGCGCCGCGACGCTCACGCCCCACGCCCTAAATGTATTATAAAGTAAAAAAAGGCACCACGTTAATGAAAATATAAATCTAAAATTCTTGGCAATTTACACTACAACGGTTCTTTAAGCCAATGCTCTAATTATTATTACAAAATATCTAGATTAGGCTTTAGATTGGTATAAAAAGAAAGCGATTTTTAAAAGAATAGTGCCTGAATCAAATTGATGAATCAGTATCTAAATTATATTTCTTACGAAGGTTAATGCAAGGTTTAATGACAGGCTACCAATCGGTTCCTATTTATACTCGGTCGCGAACCTGATACACTTGTAATTCTCTTCAACCAAAACAAAAAACAACAGCGGACGCAGAGCTAACTGTGTTCGAAACATTTTTGAGAGCAGAAAAACAACAAGCTCCTGAGGTAACTCCTTTTTACTTTAA
The DNA here is from genome assembly GCA_036375495.1 of Agrotis segetum. Taxonomy (NCBI): domain Eukaryota; kingdom Metazoa; phylum Arthropoda; class Insecta; order Lepidoptera; family Noctuidae; genus Agrotis; species Agrotis segetum. Next base: position 31,745 of record JAQSVV010000179.1, on the reverse strand, counting down.
ATAAATATTTTTGTTATCTCATCAGTTAAACTAACGATCCTCTTATCTTTTATTGTTACATACATTGTCTATAAAACACATTATATATAAATCGTGAATTAATAATTAAGTCTCAGTTTATTGTAGTCGCTCTGTTAACAAGTTATTTTGTTGTGGCACGATCGCCATTAGTCGGACATTCGAGCCCAATCAATTAAAAAGAGTACGGCCACAGTTCGTTGGCCGTTCCCACGACATTTTTGTCATAACTTCTGCTTAAATTTTGAGCTGTAACCATTCCTAGGGACGTCCGTAACCGCATATCGATGTATGACAAATCGTGACAAAACCACCAACTCATCTACACTAGTTAGTAGTTCAAAGTTGTGTAAAACTAGGAGCAGTGAATTTTCAACCTTGTTTCGTTGGTATAAGAGAGTAATGAGCTAGAAGTGTATTGATATGGGCAGAAGAATAAAGTTGGCGTTTGTGTACACGAATTCATGTGGCTGAGCCGCATGCCTGCGCCTGCGCTGGCTTCATCCATCAAGCTCGGCGCGCATCACCTTCAGCGCGGCAATCGACCGGAAACATGCCCTGCCAGCCTCTGACTTGGACGGACCACGTAATTAAACTGCTTTTATACCTAATGCGAACACATGCAATGAAGAATCAAACTTCAATGCACAAGAAGGATTACTTCATGAACAACGTTTTTCTGATTGCAACTTTGTATTGCCTACCATGTTCTTTTTTTGCGACATGCCCGTGCATCGCAACTTGATGAGATAAGGTAAATATGACATTTAGATATTAACTTTGAGAAGTTAGCGCTATCATATTTTTATTTGCACGCGCACATTACTTAAGCGTCATGCTGTTAATAACTTCATCGCGGAAAAGAAACGTGAAGTTAAAACAACATTAAGTTTTATAGCAGTAAACAGTTAACAAAAAACTACAATTACTTTTAATTTCATGCGCCAGATATCATTTTCATCACAAGGGAATTTTTTGCCGCTTCAGAAAAACACTTCCTAACATGTCCCATTCTCAATTATTATTCATAATCATGCGAACGACATGGAAAATAGTATACTATCCTTCTTCGTCCGATGTCATTGTGTATATCCGTCCCTCTCGCGGGCCGGTCGCCAGAATTTAATATCAAATATCAATATTTGGATGCAATCAATCAAAGTTAATCACGCGAAAGATATAAAAGCAAAATGAATACATTAAGTTCTTTAGTGAACGGCGTCGGGTGCATTCGAGCGAGCTGTACCGGCATTATTTTTTGTGCGGGCCTAATAATGACCGATTAGGAAAAAAAAATACGCTGGGAACTCTGTTGCCCATTGTATTAAATACATTGTCATGACGTAAGCACATTTAAATATTAATTAGCTTAGATTAGAATGGTAAGCTAGAGGTAATCAAATGGAGCCAATGGTTCTCAAACTGACCCGTCTGGCCGTCTCCTTTATATGTAAATTAGTTTGGTAGCTAAGTACAAATTAAAATAATGTTTATTGGTTGGCTGGACGTTTTCTAGTTACTAAGATTTGTATTTAATTGCTTTTGTATTCTTAGCATTTACACTGCCTTGTTTAAATCTGTGCTTAGATGAACTTGGTCGATACAAAACATGTACCTACCTAACTCTATTAGAACCACGAACAACTGTAATTTCTGTTTAAAACAATAAATAAAAGTTTAAAAAAATGTCCAATCCACGAAAAGAGTCAATTACCATATAACAACCCAACCAAAATTACAAAGACCACACGAAAATGTCCGTAAACAATTTCTGTAACACATTAAACTTTATCCAAGTGCACTATTTGTTTTGAAACAAGCTTAAAACAAAACGAGCATTAAGAACTTAAATTCTAGACAAAGAACAAATGTGTGGTAATTTAAAAACTTCATTAATTAGGTCAACTGTTCCCCGCTCGATCGATGGTATGGAAGCACGCCAAAGTTTTTAACTACGGCAAACGTCAATAAAACCGTGTTTTCTAGTTGTTTGTTTGAAGCCAGCAATCAATATTTTGTAAGCGTTGTTGGCGTGTTTTGTTTGTTAATTGTTTTGTTTTATACTTTGTTTGTTGTTCAAGTTTTCAGTATGTTCTTTAATGTGGATTATTGAGAGGGAAACTTATTTTGGTTTTGAGAGTTCACTCATGAAGAGAAGATTAAGTGATTTAATTAAACAGTATGTGTTTTTGTGTAATGTGTTTAGCGGATTGTAATCATTGTATCAATGAAAAAGTGGAAAATATTAGCTATTAATGGGTAGCTCGCCGTCTGACCAAGGGCCAGGCCTTATTGATCTATCAACACAGGGCTAAATTGCCTTTTGGGTCGTGGACTGTTGTAAAATCACTGCGATCTTGGAACGCAAAGAACAACTGAAGGAACAAGTTTGTTTTATAGTCACATTTGATCGATATTGATTTATTTATTCATTTATCTGCCTTTTATAAGGGAGGTACTTATATTTCCGAGCTTGTAAGGTGTTTTATCCTACATAGATATTTTTCCTAAGAAAAAGATTAGCTTAACTGTTTCTTTCATAAAGCAAGCACTACTAAGTAAGCACAATCAGCTAACCGTCCTTTTTGCTTCACTATCGTCGGGTAAAAAGTAAATACATTGCTTCCACATATGGCCGGCAATAGACCAAAGTATCTTACAGTGTAAAGTACTGGTTTTTGTTCCCATTTACTTTTTCTCCTAAGTTCGGTTTGATCAGAGCTTCAAGAAAAACTGCTTTGAAGTAAAAACAGTGTCTGCTTAATTAAATCGTCTTTAGCCGTGTGTGCTGGTGTATTTTAATTTCTGTTACCATCAAGAATTTTGAAAAGAAGATATATTAAAATATGGAAGAGTACCTAGGCTTGATTTTAGAAAATTTTAGTCAAAATGTTGCTTTTTGATTTAAAAAAATATAGTCATGTAAAAATCGTCGTATTTGGCACAATTTTAGATTAAGTGACATATTTACAATTAATACGTTTTATTATTCTGAGGCATCACATTCAAAATATTATGAATTTAGCCCATAACATTACCTTAGTAAAGCCCAATAATTTAGAACAAGACCATAAGTATGACGAGGAACAAGGACCATCTGTTAGAAAAATATAACTATTTTTTCTGGTCTCCTGGGAGAAAATGTATATTAGACGGGTTTATTTAATTTAAATGTGATATATGTGATAAACTTTCCACTACGGAGACTGTTTACTTTGCATATATACAGTTGAGATTGCGCCACGATTCTTAATTCAAACGTATCTCAAAATGGCCGCCGTCAAACGTATTGTGACGTCTAATAACATAAGTGGCCAGTATAACGGACAGACTGACTTAATTAATGTTGATGTGCATCTGCGCAGGGTACGTCTACTTTCGATTTTTATTTAGTTATTATTTTATTATCTTTACATCTGAACTCTTTGAATATTTTTGTTTGAGTCCAGCGGTGCGTTTCAAACAATGTGGTCACCCTACGGTACAATGAGTAAGATAAATAGTGTCATGTAGATACAATGCTAACCTTATTATTATTTCTTTATTAAATTGCCTGAAAAACTTGAGTAGATATTTAGTTTTCTAAATAAATTTTCTTGACTATTATTTTCTTATACGTAGACAATTTCATTAGGAATCATAATGTATACACTTTTTCTAATAACATTAGTCTGAAAAGTGAGTAGTATAAGTACCTAAGTAATAACTTCTATCCAATCACCTGAATCAGTCTTTTCCTAAAACGTCTCGTCGTAGGCTTTGTATAATTAAAACAAACAATTTATCAATGTCTAAGGTGGACCTAGTTTCAGACTAGACTGTTGCTGTTATCATTTAATTGTAACGACATTCCATTCTTTCTTTGTCTATTTATAAGGACAGTCTAGACATTTTTTGAGCTTTTTAATAAATAAGAGGCCCTGTATGCAAATACTGCAAAAACTCTTTTTCCATTTTGTACTTTTTTTATTGATATAATAATTTAAGTATTAGATGAAATGTTAATGGCTATTTTATATGTGTACAAATCTGGAGGATTTTGGCGTCAATAGTAAAAATACAGGCTCTGCTTAATTCGCCTACAGATAGATGACTATACCATTTATCTATAGACCTGTTAAAAATATGTAGACTTATATCTGCTTTTTCTAAATATTAATAATAACAATAGAACAGATTAGGGGTTTTTCGGTTCAAGGAATCGATTTATCAAGGTCCCAGTTTCGAGAAAAGCTCGGTTCCGAATATATAGAATTTTTTTAAAACCGAGCGAAGCTCGGTCAACCAGATATTCTTATTTTATAGTAACAGTCTATTTTGTATACGTCACATCTCACGTGGAAATCCATCTCAACAAAAAAAAATACTGATGAGTAAGCAAGAAGTATCCTCATAAATCTTGGAAATATTGCCACATTTATTTAAACCTATGAATAGCAGTATCACAAGTCTAAGCCGTGTCTATTTTACAGCGGCTATGTTTCTAACTGATGGCAACCCCATTCTCTAGCGATCGTTGTCGACTGTCCGGCCCGTATCGATTGTGTGGTAACCCTGAATGTAAGAAGAAATAGCTAGCAGACTAGGTACTGACGTGGATAAAAGGTTTGATATTTAATTTTTTTGGATGGGTTATTTTTTTGGATTTTTATTTTTTTAAATGCAGAAAATTTCAAAACCCTACAACAAGAGTAAGGCTTTCAAAAAAAACAAAGTTTTGGCGACACTTACATTTTAATATATTTATTAATCCATCTGTATTCTTGAAGTGTGTATTCTTGTGTATAGTTTGCAAACTTCTGAACCAAACGAGCTAAATTTAAATATTTTTTAGATTAAAAAGAAAACTTTAAAACAAAAATAACTTCCAGCACATGCCTACATATCTCAACTATCAAGGCTAATGGCATAATAGGTAAACAAACCTTTTATGTTAAGTAAAGAATGCAAAGAAGTGCTAATTTAGACGCCTGTGTGGTTCTCAACTCTGTTTTTTTTCCTGCAAAAATATTTAATTCATGTGGTTTAACTATGCATGTCGCCAGTCCATGGTTGCAAAGCGCAAGGGGAAAATAATTAACCGTTGATGGCAACATTATTTTGTGGCATGATTACGGGTAGCGCAGCAGTGTGCGTCTGGGAGGAGATGTCGCGTCGTGCGCGGGCGCAGGCCCCACCCCCCGCACTAATTGCGCCAATCTGTGGTGCGCGGCGCACGCACACACGCACTGCTCACGCACACTGAGCCCCATCGGTGACAAACACTGCATTCGCCAAATGTATGTAGTATACCTACGTTACTAGTGTATGTAAATGAAAATTGTATAGGGAAACAACAGCACTCATTATACGGGAGCGCTCACAAAGGTGGGATCATCATTTTAGTGGGAATTGTTCATGTTTTCTTTTTTTATGTCGCAGCATTCAATTATTTTTAATTGTGCCATGTTTCGCACAATTACTTGCCGTAATAAGTTGATATAATGTAAAAGTATGTAGGATTGAAGTCACTGAAAAATGACATATCTGCTGAGCTGAGTTTGCAGTCCAATTTGCAAAAAATAAAGAATGTTAATCAATTCGAAGGTGGGTGTGGATGGAGCAGACGACAGCCAGCGCTGACACACTCGTTACTACATTCATTTATTTAACCAACAGAACGCGGTAATTGAAAAAATCTCATTTTCTCCCGTCTAGTGATGTAAACTTGTGTTAAAGGAATAATAAAAAACAAATGAACGTCTGGCGTTCGGTCCTACCGGCTGCCGGCTACTTGTTTGCTCATGTTGTATACCTACGTAGGTCTAGGTATGTACTACCTACAGTTTTACTCAACCACATTATTCAGCCAAGCGAAACTGTAAGTGTTAGGACCTACCACATGGGATTTTTATAGCTTTCATTTGCATAAAGCATTCCACTCCAGACTTGTAGCAAAAAAAACGACACAGGAATAGAAACAAAACTTAGACATTGAAGGCTATCGTTTTTTCATAGAAACGTCGTAACTACATACAATTTGTTGGCAATAACAGGTCAGTTCAGTAGTCATTTCAATCCACTTATCTACGTGTGGAATTGCGTAAGCGCACCAAGCCAATAATTTAAAACAACGTATCATAACAATTACTATTTTTTACAGTCACATGGGACACTGGATATTTAACTCTATGTAGGTTTAGTATAAGGTTGTATTTCAGTTATCTTGGTAGAGATTACGAGTGGCCCGATGTTTGTCATTGCTCAATAGGTGTGAAATTGCCGATGAGTCGATACAGAACGGAGGATTGAATAATGTGTCTGGTTTTGTTTGTCTGTTTGTGTTGTTGCCTTTCATATTGCTACTTTGTTTTCAGCAGTAAGGACACTGAGAAAAATATTAGTAATAATGAATATTGAAAGATAGGGGGGTAAAATTACTAAAATACGATTGATTTAGCTGAGCTTAATAAAGCGTGCTAAAAGCTAAAGCTCACCTTTTTAAACAGTTACAGCCTTACTACAAAAACTTAAACATCTGTTGAACACTTGTCTAAAAAAGTGGGACTGCAAAACGGACCTTATTTCAACGTCATAATCTAACATTTTTTTAGACAAGTGTTCAACAGACGTTTGAAAGTTTTTGTGGTACAACGGTTATATTTTTAACTTTGGTTAAACAGATGTATAATTTTAAATTATATATTTCATTGTATTTAAGAATGAGTAAAACAAATTCGCTAAAAATAAATAGGTAAATGGGGAAACTCATGACGTTTGAAGCATTCAATTCGTCAACAAAAACCCTGAGAACCAGACATTTTTATTTTCATCTACCGTCAGTCCACAAATCAAATGAAACATAAGCTGTTCACCATTAAGTAGGTATCGCGCAATAGGTGTAACATTTCAGAAGTTAAACAGAATAAAAACAACAATAAAAGTGAAACTCTCTCAGTGGAATAAATAATTTCCACTATGTCATCAATCGCTTCACTAAACCATAAATTGTAGAGTGCGCGTTTGACGCGGCGTATCACGTTACAGGGACAGCCGTCACCATGGCAACCGAGCTGTCATTAAAAAACGTTTCTAAACGTCGCTACAAATTTCACTGAAAATTAACATAAATAGTTCTCCTTGACTCTAGATAACTTCTTGTTCTTAAATACTTAACGATCACAACCACACCTACACACATAAAAAAGAAAAAGCTTGTGATCACTAGCATAAGCTTTTAATTTATGGAAAAACAATTGAACTGTTGTACTGTTTGTAAGAATTCGATTTATCAAAGTGATCGCAATTTTTTTTTATGTGTGAATCTCTATATGTCTCTGTATACTCTATAGACTGTTATCTGTAATGGGTTACGCATCCCACACTTCAGTAGTTATGCTTAAGTATCATGTAATGGATAGAAGCCAATTGCTTTTAGATTATAAAATGTCTACATTCTTCGTTCAAAACAAACGTAATGTTTTCCGTGAAGCCACTTTTTACGAATGTGTGAGTGAGCGACACTCTTAGATTTAATGAAATTCTTTGCCGTGTAGCGTACGGATCGTATGGAGGGGTACATTTTTCTTATTATTTATTTGGCTTCAATTCTCAATGGTTTATTAGGAATCATTCTATAATCTAAGCTGCTGTTGTTAATTAGGCACAAACCCAGACACCCAGACTGTTACTGAGGGATCCCTTGGTACAAAACTTACATTTTACTCACCTTAGCAACCATCAAACCAACGAGACACACGATAAATCCATGCAGTTTAATTCGTAAATAAAATAACCATAATAAAGCCAGATATTATGCCGGTGACGCGGAGAGGCATAAACTTGGTAATAAAGTTAGTGACCAAAGTGAAAACGATACGAGTTGTCATCGTAGTAAGTTTATGTCCGTCTCAACACGGTTAAATACACTTTTTATAACTCCAAGCAAGCTCTGCAATGAACCACGGATCCAACAAAGAAAAACATTCCAAAAACGTCTATTTATACGCAATTTATAAATAAAAACATTCAAGTAACCCGTGTTACTTTAATATGAGAGATAACAAAAGTGAACAGCGACATTCAGTTAATATTTTTTAATTTACTTATCTGCCGGGAATCAATGTTTCACATTATTTTATATGTAAGTAACCTAATCGAAATGCCGCCGTGTGTCGACGGACGAATTTACCAGATTCAGATATAATCAGAGCGACAAGAAGCTTCGGACCTCGACACTAACACGATAACAGAGTGGGTTTACAAACAGGCCCAAGCGCGGGAGGGTGGCGGGCGGTCGGGCCCACTGCGCGTCCTGCGAGCTCGACACACATAAACTAACACACATAACTGCTGTGAACGCGACGAAATCAATTCCCAGTTCCGATTCCGAGAAGTGACACAGTTTCTTAAGTGTCGCATCACTACCGACCGACCGCTAAATAAATTCTAATCGTCCCATACCGTCCACATGCCAATCTAGTCCCTAACACCACCGTATAGATGAACTTTTGTACCCGCCGGGTAGTTGGAATATAAAGAAGAGACACCTGTCCCCACGAAAATCTTTATAGCCGCCATAAAATTTAAACCTCAAAAGAAAAAACAAAAAGTATGGATTCATTTTTTTTTCCTTTCCGAGCGGGGCCCATTTTAGACCGTGTTTACCTAAGCTGTCACCTTACAGAATGGCGATTTTGACTGGTTCGGGTCCGTTGAATTAATTGTGGAGTTTTGGAGAGATATCGTCTGATGTGCGATAACGTCGGATGGACGGGCTGCCTACCGTCCCGCGTCGGTGGGAGCAATTTGCTTAATTCTGACAGTTTCGCTCGCGGAATTAGAGGTCTGTTTAACGTGCTTAATTGTAACGACGTCCAGTTCTGAGAGCCAATGTTCGTAAATTGTATGTAATGTGAGTGATTTAGAGATCAGGCGGCATTATCAATTAAACGGGTGCTGTGAACTTTGGGGCCGACAGAAGCCATCAAACTTGTTTTTCCTTATACATATTTACTGTTGGCGATGAGTAACATCACAGTTGTGAAAGGACTGTCAATGCAACATTGACAGCTCTATACAGAACTGTGGCATGTCGAACGGATCAATAAAGGCGTACTTACCGTGCGAGCCGACAGCGGCGGAGTAGGGGGCGTGCATCTGTTGATGGTAGTAGCGGGCGCGGCTGTGATGACCGCCCTCCAGCGGGGAGTGGAAGAAGCCGTCGCCATTGGCGTCAGCGTTGACGTCGCCGGCGGCCGGGCTGCCGTTGACGCGGCCCTCGTACCACCGCTGCTGAAGCGCGCTCGCCCCCGCCCCCGCGCCCTCTCCGCTCATGTCCATGGTCGATCCGACCTCACACACCATGCATCGCTTTTATACACACACACTATAAGTCCACTCCCCTATCAACATTCCTAAAGTCAATTTTATTTATTGTATGAGAACCCGAACTAAAAGCAGTCGGGTTGTGTTTGCATCAGTTGGCCTCAACTTGACGCGTTGGTTGACGACCAGTTCATATTGCACGTATCTGTGGAAGATAAAAACGATAATTAGTATTGATTCTAAGAATCAGAACAAAAAAAGGAAATTGCACAAATAAAATTAAGGAAAAACCATAATATATCATTCGTAAGGCACACGGATATCATGAAGTCACTTTGGTCGGCATCAAAGAAATGTTTACGATAAATCCGAGCCGGTATTTTGTGAAAAAATAGACAATCAATTAAGATAATAGTGGTGTGCTATCAAATACGTCTGCGATATCGATACGCTCCCAATTTGATTAAGTGATAAGGTGCGAACAACACTCAAACCGCCTCGATAAGCGATAACCGGGTATTAAGCGTTGTTAGCCAACCGAGCAGTGATTTTTATTACTACCGAAAAGCTGCCACAGATATCTTTATCTGTTTGAGACACGTTTGTTTAACACTTGTGAAAAACCAGCATCTTTCAGACAAGATGATAGTAAAAGTACATTTCGAAGAAAACTTCTGACTGATATGTGCTATATTACTCCCAATACTGTAGCTAGCAGGCTATAATAATATACTGTTATATGTTCTATGTGAATTAACAAACTGTATAATGGATTCCAATAGAATAAGCACACGTAGGGAGTGACTTGTAACTAATACATTATCCTTAATTGATTTCATAAGAACAGCTTTCATGTCGCGTCTGACATTTCACAAGCTCATTAAGTTTAGCAATTGTTGACATTACATTCATTCCAGGCGTACAAATATGATACTTGATAGCCCATGGCCACACCCATAAAGTATTATATTAGTTAACCCCGATCTGTAAGTTAACAATAAAAGAATTTGATAGGCATGCCAAAATATATGCGCTATTATGTACATAATAGCGGTATTTTTATGTCATTAAGCTTACAATACCGTTTACATAAATCATGTATAATTTTGAGTCTTTATGTCATATGAATAGGTAGATACGTAAATTGAATAATACCTACATATTTAAAACCACCTGGTCATTTTACAATAAAATTTTATAATAAATACAAAAATATGCACATCACAAAATAGGATAACGTCACATAAATTATATGATTTAGGATATTTTTAGTTCCTTTTCTATAAGTAAACATTGTCACTGCCATTAATTCAGTAACAATCGACAAATCCAATTAAAACCTTATTCAAAGAATTACCCATCAGAAATTGCTTTACATGACACTAAAGTTTTCATGACAGCTTAATGTTTCAGGAATGTAGAAAGCTATTTAGCATAATATTCATCTGTTAGAAAAATGTTTAAGTATATTTTTATCTTGTGTAGTTCCGGCTGGCTTCAGTCAAGTAATGTATTTGAATTCCATTAAAACCCGTAAAAGCGACTGTCTCGGGGTCATGGGACTGTACACAAGTAACCGTGACCCCTGAAACGTTGCTATTGAAGAAACACCTTGGATTTTAGTCAATACGAATCTGACAGTCCCTTCCACCCAGGCCAGCAGGAGTATGGAGGAATCGTGGTTAGTTTTTTTTAGTGTCCCGTGTGTACGAACGACGAAATGAGGACTGACAAATAAAAAATGTCGTAGAAACGATTGGGGGCACCCCGACTCGGACAGGTTAGGTTAGAAGGGGATGGCGGGGTTTGGAACCCCGGTCCCCTTCGTGGTTACTTTTTGAAACCACCCAGAAGTAGGAGCACTGCGAGCGGTGCTCCTTCCATATTTTCTGAAATTTTTGTCATTTACTGAACCAGTTTAGGGATTTGATCAAAACACTAGATTTGTTTAGGGAAATGATAAAATCGTGTTGTTATTTTAACAACATCCGTTGTTTGATCAAGAACCTAAGCGTGGGGATTATGGCAACCCCCCCCCCCCCCCCCCCCCCCCCCCCATTATGATTGACAATAGAAGCACACGGCCCCCAGTACCCGGCAGCTCCGCTATTCCTGGTCTTGGTAGCGGATCGGGTAACGGCGGAGCAGGGGGTGCTAAGAATCCCCGGCAGATGCCCCGCTACCACCCCCAACGGACTTTGGCCCTGGCAACACACAACATCCGCACACTGAGGACCGATGAGAAGATTATTGAGCTGGAGGAAGAATTGAGCAAAATGATGAAAAAGGCTAACCTACTACAGTAGGTTAGCCTAGTCCAGAATGTTCGACTTGACTAATTACTTTTACAATGATTTTGCATTATGCGCCGAAACTCTTGATGATCTTTGAAGATATTTGTAACTTCACCGTTGTTATGGGGGACTTCAACGCAAAGGTGGGCGCACGGAATGGCGATGAGTTGAGAGTGGGGCCATTTGGGTATGGGCAAGCGACCATAGGGGCCAGCTACTGGTCGACTTCATGGAAAAGGAAGAACTCCATTTGATGAACTCCTATTTCCAGAAGCGGCCATCCAGGAAGTGGACGTGGATGAGCCCCGATGGTACTACCAGAAATGAGATCGACTTCATCATGACGACCAAGAAGCGAATATTCAGTGATGTCTCTGTAAAGGTAAAAACCGGTAGCGATCACCGAATTGTCAGAGGCACACTGAATATCAATGTCAAGCTTGAAAGGTCTCGTCTGGTGAAGTCCACGCTCCGACCTGGTCCTGCCCACATCCGGAACCCCGAAGACTTCCAACTTGAACTGCACAATCGCTTCCAGTGCCTAACCGAATGCGAAACTGTGGACGAGATTAACAATGGGTTGGTGGAAACTGTCCAAGCTGTGGGGTCCAAGTTCTTTAAGACCCCGCGCCGCAATAAACCTCAAAAGCTCTCGAACGGAACCATCAGGTTGATGCAGGACCGGACCGAGATGGGGCTGCAATCTTCAGCTGATATGTCGGAATATGGCAAACTCAATAGACGAATTTCTAAATCAATGCGACGTGACCTGCGCTCCTTTAGTGCGGCACGGATCAAAGAGGCAATCGAGCGGAACCAGGGCTCAAAAGTCTTCGCAAAGATTTCGTCTATTGGGCAGAGCCAAATGACAAAGCTGAAGATTAACGATGGCAGCATCATTTCGACGAAACCGGAGATCCTAAGGGAGCTTGAGAGGTTTTACGGACAGTTATACACATCAACACGACAACACAGTGTCGGTACAGCTCGAGACGCAAGAGCTAAACTGACTCGACACTACACTGAGGATATCCCGGACATCAGCCTGTACGAGATTAGAATGGCTCTTAAACAGCTCAAGAATAACAAGGCGCCGGGTGAGGACGGAATCACAACAGAACTTCTGAGAGCGGGTGGAAAACCGGTACTTCTAGTCCTCCAGAAGTTATTTAATTCCGTCATACTCGAAGGTTCTACGCCAGAAGCATGGCACAGGAGTGTGGTTGTTCTTTTCTTCAAAAAGGGTGACAACACCTTGTTGAAGAACTACAGGCCAATCTCACTTCTGAGCCATGTATACAAGCTGTTCTCAAGAGTCATTACGAACCGTCTCGAACGCAGGTTTGATGACTTCCAGCCTCCCGAACAAGCCGGTTTCCGAAAAGGTTTTAGTACTATAGACCACATACACACGCTCCGCCAGATTATACAGAAGACAGAGGAGTATAATCGGCCATTGTGTTTAGCGTTTGTGGACTATGAAAAAGCCTTCGATTCAATCGAAACCTGGGCAGTATTGCAGTCCCTCCAACGATGCCATATCGACTATAGTATATCGAAGTGTTGAAGTGTTTGTATAGAAACGCCACCATGTCCATCCGACTTCAGGAAGAGAGCACGAAACCAATCCAATTGCAGAAAGGCGTGAGACAGGGAGACGTTATTTCTCCGAAACTGTTCACGAACGCGTTGGAGGACGTTTTCAAACTCTTAGAATGGAACGGATTCGGCATCAACATCAATGGCGAATACATCACTCACCTTCGTTTTGCCGATGATATAGTCATCATGGCAGAATCGTTGGAGCACCTCAATGCTATGCTCAGCGAACTCAGTATCGTTTCCCAACGGGTCGGCCTTAAAATGAACATGGACAAGACAAAAGTCATGTCGAATGTCCATGTGGCACCCGTACCGGTTGTTGTTGGGAGCGATACTCTCGAAGTTGTAGACCATTATACTTACCTTGGACAGATTGTTCAGTTAGGTAGGTCCAACTTCGAGAAAGAGGTCGCCCGAAGAATCCAACTCGGATGGGCAGCGTTTGGGAAGCTACGTGATATCTTCTCATCGAGAATCCCACAGTGTCTCAAGACAAGGGTGTTTGACCAGTGTGTGTTGCCAGTGATGATATATGGCTCCGAAACGTGGTCCTTGACTGCTGGCCTCTTAGAGAGACTAAGAGTCACTCAACGAGCAATGGAGAGAGCTATGCTCGGAGTTTCTTTGCGGGATAAAATCCGGAACATGGATATTCGGCGAAGAACCAGAGTCACCGACATAGCTCATAAAATTTGCAAGTTGAAGTGGCAATGGGCAGGCCACATCGCTCGTAGAACTGACAACCGATGGGGAAGAAAAGTTCTCGAGTGGCGACCACGGACCGGAAAACGCAGCGTCGGCAGGCCTCCCACTAGGTGGACCGACGATATCGTGAGGGTCGCGGGCAGCCGATGGATGCAAGTGGCGAATTGTCGTTCGGCGTGGCGGTCTAAGGGGGAGGCCTATGTTCAGCAGTGGACGTCCTCCGGCTGTTGATGATGATGATGAAATAACAAAGGCTCTTCCTAACAAAGTTACTCACTACATGTAGTAAGTAACTTCATCAGAAGTATTTTAGTCCCTTTTTTGGAAAATATTTAGTTTTAATTAATCTATTAAAAAAATTATATTCATATTGTATTGTTTTGTTTTGATACATACAAAAAAAAAATAAGAAGTTTCCGATGCGTAGGTAACTGTGTAAAAAGATTGATTCATTAGAACTCTCCATCAGAAAAAATCTGTATCAACAAAACAAGGTATTCGGCAGATAAAACATGCACAAAATATGTCAAAAAATCTTGCAACTGTCACTGATTGAAAGACACGATATAAATGAGAAATCACTTTATTGGTAAGTACTGTGAGAGAAGTTTAGTTGCTTTGTGCATTATTTATCAAAATATATAATTTATTTTAGGGGAAAACTAGACAATACGCAGAAGTGTTGTGTGTGGCCACAGTTGGCGTATAATATGGCCGAGGCCGAGGGCCGAACGGCCGAGTGGTTTCGAGCAGTAAGTTTGAGTGCTATAATTAAGGGGCGTTTGGTAAAAAACACAGAAACTATGAGTTCGTTTTTAAGTATACTGTCACCTACAATTAACATCTTTATCAGCGAGTAACATTGGCTAAATAGAAGTGTTACATCTTTATTATCGCTTCTGTAAAAGTATTGTGAAATGGAACGGGCAGAAAGAAGCAATGCCGAAAATAGGTACCAACGGTAGGCCAACGGTACCCACGCGCAGGGCGCAAACTTTTGAGAGGTGCAGACATGGTCAGACCAGGGCCAGAATTGCCAAGACCAAGACGCAGTTATAGAAGCTGGCACTGGGCGCGTAAAAGACTTGATAAGGTTCTAAATTGAAGTGGAAAAAGAACGGTCAAATAAAACAGTGGTGGTAGAGATAGTTTTCAGGTAGAAGCAGCATTTGAAAATATTGATTATTTAAGAATATGTTTATATAGCTGAAAATAAATCAGCGTCAGATGGAACACCTGGTGGTGCCGTCTGACATTATGCTGAGCTGGGGCCCTTTTGGTATTTTAGTATATTTGTTAATTTATTTTATTTTGCATAGTTCTACGTTTTATTTAATACCAATAAACGATTACTTTGAGTGATATTTATAATATGTCTTTTGTCTCAAAGTCTTTGAAGTCAAAGTCAAAGTAAGACTCGTTTTAGCCTCTGGACTTTGAATGCCCTGCCTACAGTAACTAAACCGTAAAAAAACACTGAAATTTTTCCTCAGTTAAATATTAATAATTTACAAGTTGAAAAAAACATGTCATGTTTTATTAATATTAAATAATATTTTAATACCATAAATGAGTAAAAGGGTTTAGAAGGGACAAAAACACCCAACGTTGTCTATTTTAAATAAAACTTGATATTAAAGTCAAGCTACATTTAAAATAGTAAAACATGGAAATCTATGCATATGCCAACACTTCTGCTGTTGTAAAACAAAAATCTAACTTTTCTAAGTATTCAAATGAGTGGAACTTTTATGACTTTGACATGGCCCACATAGGTAAAAACGAGCTAACAATATGTAAAACAAAACTATATAAAAACAGTCAACACGGACAGTTTAACACAAGTTGTGGCAAAAGAAAAACCATAGAATTTCATATGTTGTGGTGGTGGTCAAAAATACCCTGACGCTTGCAGAGAGCTGGTGTTTTCACCGTCAGTACAATGGAAAAATCAAAATCAAATCATTTATTTGAAGTAGGTCAGTAACAGGCACTTTTGAATCGTCAAAGGAAAAAAGGAGAATAAAATAGTTTAAAAATAGTTAAGTACGGTGCTTCAGTCCCAGTCACAAAACATAAAAACTGTGAAAGTATTGTAGATGCCCATTCTAAAGCGTAGATCTCTATGGAGAAGAACAGGAAAGAAACTCCATGGACACTCTTTTTCAGTCGCCAAAATTATAACAAAACCTTTGTTACATCGTTCAACTTGAGACGGTACATTATATGAGAACGATCTAGCAAGTGAAAAGTGTCCATAAAAAATTAATATTAAAAAAAGACAAAATTCTAGATTTAATTATATACAATTTAGTCCGTATTTAACCGTGGCTGCTTAGAGATGATCAATCACGACTGACAGCGCCCATTCACGAACAAGACATCCAACAGACAACACAACATCACTCAGCTCAACCATTTTGAAGGAACTAAATGATCCAACACACGCGCCACCATCAGTAAGACATTTGGGTGAGCATGACATAATCTCAACCACCAGGGTCATTCAAGTAATTAAAAGACGTGGGTATCTACTCGTACTCATTGAAAGCTATAAAGTACATGGAACTCACACAATGCTAAGGAGTCAAAAGAGTGCTCTCCACAAACCGAAATCTTCATTTATCATAACTGTCGAACTCTTACAAACATCGACGGTAATAATTCCACACCAGTAAGAAAATTAAAAAAAAATAAAGATTTTGGGTGATGGGGCCGATTTATGACAATGTAAAGTAAAGATTTAATTGGGAACACATTTTGATAACTACTAAAAAACGTTCAAGGTCTTTCAAATCCAAAACATTCACAAACAAAAAAGAGATCTAATAGACAAGTAGCTCTTGTATATCTTACCACTGATAAGATGAAAATCTTCAGCTTGCTCGATAATTCCAAAAGAATAAGTATAACAGAGATATAGCAAAATAATGATCTATCACAACCAACACAACCGCTATCTGACCATCGACTGAAAAATGGATTTGCCGATAAAAAAAAAGAAATCTTACATTTTTATCGCAAATTACGTCGATTTTGTGTGATTTCCTCGTAATATCAGCCGATAAGGATTATTATCGGGCGGCACCATTGCTCTGTAATCACTATTTTTCACTAATTCAACGATTTTAAAAACTTTTTATCGTTAATATACCAATTGATTTAAGGGACTCTAACATTGTAAGTATATTTTTGATATCTTGGATATTGAAACTGACAATAATAATTTCAGTTGGTTTCTACGTAAGATATTGGTATGTTAATTGTGTATAACTTGTATGTCATGAAAGTTTCAAAAAGCTAACTCTCTTCTGCATAACTCGGCTTCAAATCTCACCAGGTCTAGCTGAATACCAGAATCTAATCTAACTTTTTATATATAAATGAATCTAGTTAGCTTGCCAATGCTTTTGCATTTATAATATAAGTTAATATTATATACAAAAGCATGAAATTTTGAATGGAAGTTTCTTATTCAATCACGTCGAAACGGCTGAACGAATCTCCATCGTTTATAGTCTTGAATAACACACAGGATATCGCTTATCCCAGTATATTTTCCGTGGGATAATTTTCGATTCACAGGCTGGTCAAGCCACTCACAACTGATAGTCCTACATTTTTTTTAAAACACGCTTTGCCAGCTGCTTGAGGTCATCAAAAGTTGCCAAATTACACAATTAATCCAAAAAACATAGCCCATTACTAAAGTATGTACGTTAGAACTAGGCAATTCTCAATTCAAATGCATAAATTCACACCCAATACTGTTGAATCACTATTCATATAAACATATCATAATGATAGATTATCATAATTTTGTATTTGATCATAATTTCTCGAATCGCCGATGTTCTCCTGCTGTGTCATTGCCTATCAAACATTTTATATGATATTTATCAAAAATTATATGTAACATAACCATAAATTATTTTAAAGCTGGAAGTTATGTACACAATCAATTATATGAATTTACAGAGAACTGCTTTTGAAATCAAACTTTTATATATAAAACTGCAATTGTATAAGCAAGAACGAAAATTTATTTAATAATAATGTGGTTTAAGCCAAAAATAGTATGTATACTAATTAAATACGTCGAACGGTGAGTTTCTTAGTACTTTTATTTGCTGTAGCCCTGCATAAACTGGTCTTACAATTGATCTGCGCGAGCCCATGTGATCGATGCGCCCGCGTCTGTTACTTATCTATACGGTACGTAGGCCTATCGCAACTGGGATCGAACGATCGCGAGCGGTAGCACATTCAAGTTATAAATCATCACTGATTGCCTATAACTCGGTACCAATGATAAACACTGTGATTTTACACCCGTCCAACGGTTTAAATTATAACTTCATGAATATTATTAGGGTACTATGGGTTTTGTTAAAAGCCCTTGTTGTTATAATTGCGCCATTTTTAAAGCAAAGGCTTCCCTACATTCTTTCAATTTCTGTCAATGGTTTTGTTTCTAAACTCAGGTCATAAATAAAACTACACATACAGTCCCCAGTCACGAGGCATAATATCTTGTAAAAGAACTGCTATTTGCCCATTACAAATTTTAGATCTCTATGGTAAAGACTGGGCAAGACATTCTACGCACACGCTTTTAAACATTATTATAAAATAAAACATTACATTATACAGAATTTCATTTACATTACTGTGCCTCTAGTGAAAAAGGGTATAAGTCCGATTAAATTAAATCGGACTTATACCCTTTTTCACTAGAGGCACAGTATTAATGTTAAAATTATGCATACCTACAACAAATATCAGAAAAATTTAGAATGTTGTGTACGTTAAAGGATGCAGAGTAAAAAGTAATTACTTTCCCATTACTAGTCATAGGCTTTTCCCATTTCTTTCACTTCTGCCTATGGAGTGCTTCTTCTCTTTAATCAATCCGTCTACATCTGTTTTTAAATTTAAACAAATGAACTAATTAAAAATAGAACTTAAATGAATATGTATCAGAGTTGTAGGCATGTTATCCTATATCGGTTTGTGTGTTTAAAAAAAAAACACAACCTTGTAGCTGTCATTGTGGTTTGTTAATAGGCACGTATCTCGGTTAGATCTGTCATGAATATCTGATATCAAGAACCTTACTTGTCAAGTTTTACTTAATAACTTTTCGACCGTACTTTTTAGTTCTAGAGAGTACCTATAGCAAAGTGATAACGGCCCTGACTGCCGAGTTGTAGGTCGTGGGGTCGAACCCAGATAGGACCATTACATTGTGTCATTTATTTCATCACCATTCGTCCAAAAACGATGAAGCAAAACATTGTGAGGAAACCGTTTTTTTGACATGTTTCTTCTACCAAACCGCTCTCTTCCCGCCGGTAACCAGGTGGATTAGTGGATACAGCCCACTGAGATTATACAAAGAGGAGGTCTGTGTCCCAGCAGTGGTAACATTATAGAGTTATTCATAATAATTGCACATATCTTTCAAGCATATAACTATTCTACCCATAAAATAACACACAACAACTTCACTACTCACGGCACAGTTGGTGGCACAGTAGTTAAACGATTGGCTGTTACACTACGTGTTGCGGGTTTGATTCCCCCACGGAACAAATATCTGTATGGCCTTCAGGTAGTTGTTCTGGTCTGTCTGTATGTTAATGTGAGTTTGAATGTTCTTTAACAAACCCACGATACAGAAGATCCTAGTATAAATTAATTAAACCTTGATAAAAAAATATACTGAAAATAATAAGCGAGAACCCAGGAATAAAGCATCGATTGGTGCTTGACCGTTTTGCAATGAGTTTCCTCTATTTGCATCAAACAGTGTTGTTGTATAGTGACATTTTCAATTGACGCCCCATGTATTCAAATATGAAAATGTATTCAGGAATATCCAATCTAATCCATGTTATGTTTGGATGGATGTTTGTCACTCAATCACATCCGAACGGTGGAACAGATCTTGATGAAATTTGGCATAAAGACAGTCAGGAATATCCGATATGTTCCGTTTATCCCGATTTTACAAGTCTAGTGTCAACAGTCCTGAAAATAATATTTCTATTACTGTATTTATAATTTTTAAAGAAACATTTAAGCAAATAATTCAACGGTTTGATGACTGAAAAAGATTGTTTTATTTGGCAATGTATTAACCAATTGACCATCTACCTAATTGTAACCAAACTGAGTATGTTAAGATGTTACCATTTTTTATGATTTTGTACTTTGAAGATTTATAAACATACTAGCTCTGTAACTCGAAAATAAACGAACTATTCCGGACTATAACCGATCTCTGAGTCAAATTAAATTAAAATCCGTTTAAACGCTCCTGATATTTTTGACGCGATTGAGGACCAAACATCTATCGATTTAAACAAACACCTAAACTTTCCATTCAAATATAAATTAGATAGATACATAAATAAATATTTAGATTAGATTAGATTGAAACATTGCCCTAACAGTAGACAAAACCTAAAAAATAAAATAAATAAGGTGCAAGTATCTACCACAACCAATCGTCGCCAAATCAAAACTATCTAACAATCATCAAAAAACCTGATATTTATCAACAAAAAGATGATCAACAAACAAATTAAATAGAACAGTCATCATATAACCTCACACACGCGTTTACACTTCCCTATCACTCTTAGATTAGGCCGAGCCCAATTAAGATAATTGATTTCCTTCAGACCTCCCGGCTGATCGAGGCCTAAAACTTATACGAAAAAAAAAACATTATCTCAACCCGTTATCGACTCGTTTCGATACTAAATCGATCAAGAAGTTTTACTATAAAAATATTTAGTGTAAACTTTTTTTTTGTTAATAGTTATTTTATTGTTGTTATTATGATCTGAGGAAAGATATTTCGATGGAAATGGCGATGTTTTAGATATTCTTCCCACGTGTGCTTGGTTGCTTTTATTTAGCCTTTAGGCTGAAGATTGTAGATAAAAGAATTTGAGTAGGACACAGCTATTTTTAACACGCATTTAATGTTCTTATTAATAACCTTGTTTGCATTGTAAATTGATTTATCAGTTTTTAAATTGGACTTTCAATTATAGGCTTAAAAATGTTTTTACTTTAATGAAACCTACAGATTTTTTTGTATAGTATTAAGTCGGTTGGATAAGACCTAACTTGAAGCTGTTAACCCATTCTAAAACGTAGATATCTTTGTATGTCCTTATGTCCGTAGACATATATTTTCAAGCATTATGTTTGATCCCAAACCATCCGCATAGGTTCACAGAAAAAAAAATACTTTATACTTTAATTTAGAAGAAATTATTCATAAGTACTTACATATTTAAGCACTACTGTTTTCCTAATGCTAATTAACAAATTTACTCCACTTACAGATTAAACGAAACAAAACTGTAAATCATTAACCGTAGTACACAGCACAAAGAATCTAACAGCATCATAGAAAAGGCATCGAAACAAAGAAGGTTAAACCAGCATTAAGAGAAGTCCCTTAATAAATTGCCGGAGGTAAAAAAAATACAATTTTATTCGTCCCCCGCTTAAGGGTCAAGCTGTAATACAAGGTGTTTTAACTGTCCTATTTCAAAAAGCTTCTAAAATGAGATTATTTGGTGAATGTAAAAGTGCAGTCCTTAGCAATAGCTTGTAAGTCTTTACTCTTTTTTTTTGTTAGGAAATCATCAAATGAACACCCGCTCATGGGACTGTCGGTTTTGTGTAGAACAAAACACACCCTTTACCTTCAATTGACCAGTTGTTCCAGTTCCACGGCAACCTCTTACAACATTCCCAGAAAATTGTCATTGCTCTCAAATTGCAGGTTCCGTGCGCAATTTGTAGGTAAAACGACAGTCTCCCTTAATTTGTGGCTTAAACTAAGATTTATTTTAACCAATTTGTGTCTAAAATGAAACGATACAACAGTCAAATCGATTACCGACGCTGATCACTCAGATTGATCGATGCCTTTTTAAAATAACAGCATCGAGTAATTTATCGATTCTACCAATTTTTCATCGAAAACTTTAATCGAATGTTGATAAGTGTTTATTCAACCATTTGAATTTATTAACTAAACGATTTGTAGAGGATTTTATTAATTGTATGATTAATCATTCAATTAATACAATACGAAGCAGTGCCGTTTAATATTATTGATAGTTAAATGCTATGTTTGCATATTTACACCTTGTTGACACCAAAGAATATATATTTAATGTTAGATGTACATAAACGCATCTAAATAAATTATGTAAAATTTCAACACTTACTTAATTATAATGTTTAAAGTTAGTATCTGATTTTTAATAAATAACCCATGATACTTATCTTCTGAACTGCATAAATAATCTAGTTTCCAAAAATTACTTTTAATATATTTAAATCATCATCATGCGGATTTTAGATTTTTTGCTTCTTACGTTTGAGCAAAAAATCTAGAACCCGCATATATTCCTTATACTTACAACTATAAGGTAAGGTCTAGAGAAATGCATTTATAAGACAAGCATAGCTTTATTTAAGAATTTAGATTAGCAAAAAATAAATCTAGGCTAATATCTAATAAGTATTGCGGTACCTACCCACTTGATTTTTTATTGCAATTTTGATTACTATCAACTTAATTAGCTCATCAATTTAAATATAGTTTAATTAGTAGTGGGTATGGTTAAAAATAACGCTTAAAAAAATTCCAATGCCTTTCAAAGTGGCAGTGCTGCCAGCCGTCTGGGTACATTTCCCGTTGACAGCGACGCTGATGACTTTTTTGGCGCCCTGTAAATATTTTTCCCCTTTCTTTTACTTTTGAATTACTTAAAAATATATCTTTGCAGTTTGTAAATAATATAATTTGGTAAGTTTACAGTTTAATGGTATAATTTATAATCCCAACAAAAGCACTTCGTACAAAATGTTGCCAAGACGACCACATAGGTTTTGTCTGTAAAAAAAATATATCGTTATCATCGACGCGGATGACTTTTTTGACGCTCTGTAAATGTTTTTCCCCTTATTTTACTTTTGAATTACTTATTTAAATTTTTGTAGTTTGTAAATAATATAATTATTAATTTGGTAAGCTTACAGTTTAATGGTATAATATAATTAAATTAAAACCATACATTTCGAATCCATGTTAATATTAGATAGTTAAAATAATCCGGTTAACTACGTATTTATTAATGCCATGACATTTTTCACGACACAGCAAGGTGGAAAAAAATATGTTTTACCATATTTATGTCGTGTATATTTAAATATATTAATTTATCACCATATATTTGTAATTCAAAATCTGGAACCTTGTTAACACGTAATACAATCCGCGAATATCAATGAACCGTATTTATTTGGATTTATTTAGAGATATAACCTACAGCCTAAGAGCCGACTATCGGCTTGGGTGATCTATGCTTTATTTTGGTGACTATTTATGCTAATTATTTTGTGAGTATTCAATTTATTTTTGGGCTATACGTGACATGAAATCATTCGTCATATTTTCGCCTTGTTATTTGTTATCGCATAAATTTATTCAAAGTACTTTTCTGGATTTGTAATCAGCTATAGAAAAGTAAAAAAAACAGTGTTTTGTGTCTATTTGTAGTTATTTAGCTGGGAATAAGAAGTGGTGCAATAAATGCCTTAGTAAATGCCAAATTGCATGAATATTTTTTATATTTTATCATAATGTTAAAATTTTATTTTCTAATAAATTATAGCTCAACTAGCCAGGATGTAACACTACATAGAACTACCAGCGGAAATGCTTACTTCATACAAACTCACACATATACAAACTGTGAAGGCTTATCGGCAGCTAATCGATTTGCGTTTGCGCATCTCGGGGCGCATTCAAATTTCGATCGCGGACTGTCATGGCGGCACGATTGGCCGAAAACAGCCGAACGGTCGATATGAAAACGAAGCGAAGTGACATTGACATTGATTGGTTGTTGGGAAACTTCAAACAAAGGGTACCTACATAGATTCTATTCGGTTACACACTGGCTTAAGTATAAATTTATTCAGATTATAATGCACACACACATGCGTATGTATATTTGTTGTATTTTACATGTGACAGTACGTTATAGTTATCTATAGCACCTACTTATCCGTGCTATAAACAATTTTTTACAAAAAAGTTTTTTTTTTGTTCCTTAGGTAAAGGAAAAAAGGAAATTGGATTCTTACTTCATAATTTATCTTATCTAATTTATAATTATATGTTGAGCATAAATATAAAAATAAAGGAAGTTGCTAATGTGTGAACCTACCGTAAGGTTCTATTTCTATTATAATTTATTCATAAATTAAATGCTTTCACACCTATATGGAATTGTATGTACTCTGTTCTGAGATAAGATTATATTTTTATGGGTTTCATTAAAGTAAAATATATTTAATAAAACCGTAAAACTGAATGAGTGTAATAGCATTTGTTGAAATAAAAAATGTACCTTTAATTTGTTACAGATAAAAATAATACTTAAATTTTATAAATCTACCATTATAAAATCATAAAAAATACAAATACATAACATTATAGTAATCAGAAACAAATTGCAACTTTAATTTGAAAAAAAAATTAAAGCAAATTGGGAAAACCCGTTTATGTCTTTTACTAGAAACAAAATACATTTCATACAAAATATGTATAACATAAATCATTTTAATGCATTAAGTAACTTTTTGAAAATTAAATACATAAATTCTATATTGAAAAGATAATTTGAACCATTTTAAATGATAAATTGTTATTTATCAGCATTTGGGTACATTTATGATAAAAATAATGGATAATATAATGTTGTTCAATAAATCTATAAGATACGCCTTCCAAGTTTCTCATAATATATTGTGTTAATATATTTTTTTAAATTATGTTTTAATGGCAACAAATATTGCTTTTTGCTTTTCGCGCTCTTTCCGTCGGACGCAGCGTTGCCTTCACATTTTGTGATGCGAAAAATTAAGGCTTAGAAATAAAATTATACAGCTTTATGGATATTCAGCAACTAATTTGAATAAACTTTATGTACGTATTCGGTATTTAAACCTATATTGTGCCATTAACATATTTTTTTTTTGCAAATTTACCGCATTTATTTTCATCAAAACATACAGACGAAAGAGTGTTTTTTTTAATAAATATCTTTAAAAAAAATGGGGCTCCCTTTATCGGGACTAAAGAAAGATTGACCACTTCATGTTTGAAAAAGAAAACATGTAAATATTTAGGAAAATGCCAAAGAAAATGCGGCTTTACAAGTTTGTAACGCGAATAAAATAATAAAAATGATTAAATACCTCAAATGTCCTTATCAGATGCTTATCACAATCTAGTTCACTATCACTATTTATCACTTTAAATACTGTGCAGATGCAAAAACACACTGAAATCATTAGCTCCATTCCGTTTGCATGTTCATTTTCATCGGAAAATTCTTTAATATATCACAGGTCACAACTGGTCCTATAATCTACGATGGTTATTTATGTGGATGATAGTACTGAAACGCGTTAATATTGTTTGGTATTACAAAAACAGTCCATGTTAAGAGCGCAAGCGCAAGTGCGGCGACGTTGAGTCGAGCGGCACGTGATGCGGCGTCGATGGGACGCAACCCGACACTAAACCAGTCGTGTGACTTTTTGTTGTGAACGCGCGCAATCGGCCGCCCTCGGGTGCGCTCGCCGCCGACGACTGCCGATCGGCTGGCGCGCAACTCTCATTGGTCCCCACGAGAAACGTAGGGAGGAGTCTACGCCGCGATGGGAGTGTTCTTCTTTTAAAATTTTCTTTTTCTCTTTTTGGGCGGTAGTGCGGTGGTGTGCGTCAGTCGAGGCGCGCGCGCCGCGGTTGATGGATGGTTCCGCGGTCGCCCGCACTGTATTCTGTTATGCCGGATGATGGCCGCCCGACGGCTCCTAACAAGATTAATTGCCTGAAATTAGTGGTACTTTCACAATCAAAACGACACCCCATTAAACAATAGCGGTCACTTTATTTAGAACCGGTCTATTTTAACTCTTATTTGTGAGTTTGTTGATAAAAAACATTGTATACTAAAACTATATAAGTAATTTAAGCCATCATCCATCGGTAGCTTAACGGCTTATTTGATTAAACCATAGAGATATAGCGCCCATAGAAACACCATTTCAGTTTATTTTCATTTGTGAAAATTGCTGCTTAGATTTTGAGTTACCATTTCCTGCGATTGCCATTAGGATATAAGCTCGTAACCTGATTAGGTTACGTGCTTATATCCTAATCAAATTAAATCAATATTTAATTATCATGATGACTGATTAGTCATCATTATAATTAAATATTGATATAATTAAGTAGGTAAATACATGAATTAACGGTTAATCAATCATTAGCATTATTATAGGCGTTGTTAAGGCCGCATAACCAGAAAGTTGGCAACGTCGCTAATAGCTGTCAAATATTTACAAGTTTTGATTAATTTGGCAATGTTTTCTGTATGGAAATAAGAAATATGGCTCTGTAGTGCACTAGATGCAATTAAAACACTGTATTTGATGTTGTATCCGTTTCAGGTATATAAAAGGCATTTGGAATGTTTCCAAATGCTTTTTTAAGTCTAAAACTATATATGTATTCGGTGTTACAATATTAATTATTGCATTCCCTAATCATTTTTTAGTGCACTACAGAGCCATATTTCTTATTACATATACAAAAGTTTTGTAAATTAAAACTTATAAATATTTGACAGCCATTTGCGACGTCGCCAACTTTCAGAATATGCGCTCTTAAGGTTTTATTCAGATACCGCTATGACTTAATATGTTTTACATAACGCTGTATTCATGTATAGGTAGTGTAGTTATCTACTTATAAGTAAGTTTTACCTAATGCGTTATAATTAATAGATCTAGGTGAATAAGTACCTAAGTTTAATATGTAACATAATTATCTTGATGCATAATGCCTATTTAGACATTTTGCAAGAAGAATAATTATATTTGCTGGAATTTTTCCATCAGGGATTGCTTAAAAGAGGGCTGCTACTAAGAAAGTTTGCTTTCGAATGAAAACCCCATGAAAAGCCTAATATATATTATTATTGTTTGTTCTTTTTGTTAATTAAAAAAAAAAAACCAATAAATATTTTAGTTTCTTATTGGAGAAAATAACTGCTCTCTAAAATATTTAAAATACGAGTACCTAGTAATTAATACCTTCACTTAGTAGTAATTTATGTTAATACATACCTACCTATAGGAATATTAGGTTTTACTTTATATATTTTTTGGTCAAAAGAACCAATCTTATAACTACTTATTATTTAAAATCTGTGAAAAAAAATGAACAGATTTGGATCTAGTTTGGTACAAAGATAGTTTATAATGTTTCTGTGGAATAATGACCCACTGAATTTTTCGCGGGTAATGCCACGGGTATAAGCTAGTCCGTCATATTTTCAACTTATTAAGAATTAACTACTTGGTTTTTCTCTCTTCTTCTATTTTCTCTCTTCAATTTTGCAATGTAGAGAATGAATATTTACATAATCAGACTTTTTTGGCGTGGTAAAGTCATCAAATGAGTCCTCCCACCCCTGGCAGGGTGGGGGGCACTGTTAAACTCGTGCTGATTAAAATCCACGACGTTCCTTCAATAGCCCTTTACGCTCCAGAGTCGCTGTTACCTGTAACTGATAAGACAGTCCCGCGACACGTCTATCACACCAAAAACCGATAAGTAAAGAAAAAGAAGACAATAGCTACCCAGTACCCAGAATGTCTAAGACTACCCTCCTTTGAGCGTGATTTATTCTATATACCGTCGCTATAAATCTGTCGGGCACAACACTATCGCTAGTGCTGCGCGGTAATGGCTAATGACATAACACTCGGGTGCCGAAGTTCGGGCTAAAAATGGCTTCTTAATCGGCTTGTATGGATAAATGTATAAGGGTTTAAGGTAGAGAAGATATCGATTACACTTTAAAGTATAGATGAAGAGATGTTCTTGTCAAATGGATGATTAACCCCCTTACTTTATAAAAACTTGTGTTGCTTAGCTACCGATTAAAAATCACCTGTCCTTGTCATTTCTATTTCAATGAATAGAGATCGCAAGTGAATTAAGAGCTATTTAAGATAAGTAACGTCTAATCAATGTTTATAAGTAAGGGGGTAAGTGTCTGAGCGATTGTCTTTCTTTTTCTTGGGAGGATGTGGTCACCCGCTAGTGTCAGAAATAATTAAGCCGTATCTAGGAACAACACAGACCTCTAAAGTCTCTTAAACTTGGACTTAAAAAATTTTAATTCATAATTTAAGCCCAGATTTCCACACTGGGTATATTTTCCGTCATCGATGTCCACGATAAACTTAGAAAATTCATGTGAATTGAAAAAGACTCATTGCTACTTGCCTGGTTTTGAACCCATTACCTCATGCATGAGAAGCGAGATGCTAAACCTCCGGGCTATCACAGCATTTGTCGATGGTGCAGGTGTAGTAGTTTAGTTTCCCTCACAGAACAAATATGCCTAGATATGTAGTTATTCCACATTTTGTGCATGTGAATTTAAATGTTTGTAAGAGCAGTGGTGGCCCAGTGGTATCGGCCCCGACTTACGAGTTTTAGGTTGTGGGTTCGAATCCAGGCAGGCGCATTACTTTGTGTAATTTATTTCATCACCACTGCCCTCAAAACGGTGAAGGAAAACATCGTGAGGAAACTGGCATGTCCTAGAACCAAAAATTCGAAGACATGTGAGTGATATCCACCAATCCGCACTGGGCCCACGTCGTGGATTATGGCACACTCCCTCTCACAGAGAGGAGGCCTGTGTCCCAGCTGTGAGAACATTAATAGGCTGATGACGAAACGCACCCACGATACAGTTTTTTTTCTGAAAGTTTTGGATTCAATATTATACAGACCACAGAATAGATTTTTTTAGCGTGGTTATATAATTAAAAGAGTCCTCCCACACGGAACAGGACAGGAGGGACTGTCACACTTGTACTTTCTAAAATCCATAGTGTCCTTTAATAGCTCTTTACGTTCCGGGGTCACGGTATTCGTTAGTCCCGCGACCTTGGCAGGCTTTGGCTCTCTAAGGGGGGCCCATCACCTAACAAATATATAAATAAAAATATGAAAAAAAAGTGTTAAAAAAAGCGTAGCACTTTTCGTAGCAATGAAATAATGACACTTTTGAATAGGTTTTGTTTCTTCTAATATAATTCAATAATGATATAAATTTTGTATTATACACAAGGCAAGTATCCAACTTGATCGAATGCACCCACACTTTTGTGCTCACACATATGAGAGTTCGCATAAAATTATGTAACCAAAATGAACAAATAAAAAGCATAGCACTTTTCGTAGCAATGAAATTTTGTTTAATTTCACTTGCTAATAAAATTTAAAATAATATAAATACTGTATTATACACAAGGCTAACTAGCTAACTAGCTTGATTAAATGCACCCACACTTATGCGCTCACACATAGACACAGAGTTCGCATAACTTATGTAACCAAAATGAACAAATAAAAAGCGTAGCACTTTTCGTAGCAATGAAATAATGACACTTTTGTTTAATTTCACTTTCTAATAAAATTAAAAATAATATAAATACTGTATTATACACAAGGCAAGTAACTTATTTGATCAAATTCAACCATATTTCAGCGTTTGCATAACTTTTATGAAACCAAAATGAACAAATAAAAAGCGTAGCACTTTTCGTAGCACAGCAATAGTCAATCTTTTTTTTAAGCCGTAGTATCTATTTAATTTTTATAGTGGATCTATTGTAAGAAAGCAATGAATATAGAGCATTAAGAATAGAATATGCTAAGATAAATAAGTACTCACTATAGTAAGTAAAAATATTAGCTAAAGTAAAGAAACGCGTAGCATTTTTAGGGTTTTTGTTATGTGTATAATGTATATGTATAATGTAGGTAAATGTTCATGCTATTTCCGTGCGGAAAAAAAATGTGTGAGAGATGTCAAGGGACACCCGGATGGAACGAAGTTACTGTATACACTCAACAAAAATAATCGTCGCGACTCCACTCCACTCCGCTCCGCTCCACTCCACTCCGCTCCGCTCCGCTCCACTCCACTCCACTCCACTCCACTCCACTCCACTCCACTCCACTCCACTCCACTCCACTCCACTCTTTGAGCTCTAGCACCCTTTCGCAACGCGCGATAAGGAACTTCGTTCCAAAAAGTGTCGTGACAACTTTTCGTAAGATTTTTTCCGTCTAGCCCCCTTTCACAACGCGCGATAAGGAACTTCGTTCCAACAAAAAGCTTTGGCTAATTTATACATACTTTTTAAAGGGGAATTATTTATGTGGCGATCTTACAACGATCCCATTGTTGCTGCTGGACCTAGGTTCGACTTTCAGGTTAGGCTTTTAAGATAGACGGTCGTAACTCTGCTGATCATGAGGTCTCTGGTCTTCTGTCATTTAACCTCTGTTTTTAACTGTGTCAATTTTCATAGTACTCCGTACGAGTAATTTTCTTAAAAGAAAGAGTAGTTACAAAGTATTTGCCTACAAAAAAAAAAAACAGTGCCCTACACTAGGAATTTCTCCTGAATCGTATAGGTGCGTTTACAAACATATTATTTTTTTATAATAAAAAAAATATATTAAAAAAAATTGCTCACACGACGAATGATGTGTCGTGGGTGCGTTTACAAACATAGAAACACACATACACCCAGACCCGAAACAACTACTTGTAGGTCATACAAATATTTGCTCCGTGCGGGGATCGAACCCGCGGCACTCAGCGCTCAGCCACTGCACCAACCGTGCCGTCAAAAATATAAAGGTATAATCTAGGTTGTTTTAATCGTTGCCATATATTTTTTTTCTTTTGATTTGTAGGAGCGTTTACAATCATAGAAACACACATAATACACAAACACCCAGACCCGGAACAACTACTTGTAGGTCATACAAAAATATTTGTGACAAGTGTTTGTGAGATGCGCAGCAGTCAATTACTCAGCCACAGCGCCAACCGTACCGATCATTTAGGTATATCTAAATGATCGGCACGGTTGACGCTGTGGCTACTTTGTACAATAGACAAAGTTGAATTATGACCCACCATATTTTATTTTTAACAGACATTCATTTATACAATTAGGACCACATTCGCGTAAATATCTTTGGTAACGACTTTGATCTCTGTCAATTTGACGGATTCAATAAACGATTATGTCAAAATGAGTCATGATTCAACTTTGTCGATTGTACATAGTCTTGGCTGCAGCCCTCGTATATCTATACAATATGCCTAATACATAAGCTCTTCATCATCAATAGACATTAAATACCCACGTATATACTACCTACTCAATGTAGATATATGTGTCTGTAATGTCTCGACAACAGTTAATCAGGGCGAGGTTGTGTATATCTGAATTATTGAGCGAAGACGGGAGCAGTAGGTACCATAACGTCTTGTAGAAAATTTCTTCATCAACACCTACGGATAACAGTAGAATTATTAAGGTTTTTTTTTTACATTTTGTGACACTAGGATGTTTCATTACACCGTCGTGAGTGTTTTTACAAATATTTCAACTCACATACAAAAACGTCTAGACCCGGAACAACTACATACTTTTTGATCATACAAAGACTTGTTCCGTGGGATTAAAACTCGGGACACGCAACGCAGCAGTCAATCCCCCATCAGCAACGGCGCCAACCGTGTGGTCAAATTACTAAAGAATACTGATCTTTCGAGAAAATCAGCTTTACCAAACGTCAACAGATTTCCCAACACAACC